>VXBB01019066.1:0-10610 GCA_013399915.1 Illadopsis cleaveri
ATAAAGACAGTTTAATAGAGAATGCAAAAGCCACAGATGTAAGGAAAGCAAAACAAGGAGTTCATTTGCTGCTTCCCATGAGTAGGCTGGTGTTCAGCAATTTCCAGGAAAGTTGAGGCCCATGATGCATAACAGTGACTTGAAAAGATGGACACCATCATTCCAGCCTTTCCCCCTTTCCTTCTTCTTCCCCCTGTTTTATATATTGAGCATGATGCCACATGATATGGGATATCCTTTAGGGCACTTGGGGTCAGCTGTCCTGGCTGTGTCCTCTCCCATTCTCTTGCGTCTCCGCAGCGTCTTTGCTGACCTGATGGTACAAGAAACAGAAAAGGACTTGTCTCTGAAAGAGCTGCTCAGGAATAACTAAAATATCTCCACATCATCAAGGCTGTTTTCAACACAAATACAAAGCATAGCAGCCTTCTAGCTACTGTAAAGAAAAGTAATTACATCCCAGCTGAAACCAGCACACCAAGGAAACAACTAATATCACATCCCAACCTTAAAAGACTGAAATAATGATCGAAGAGTGTATTTCAGCAATTAAGGTTTTTGTGGAACACAAGCTACCATAGGACATAAGAGCATTTTATCAAAGAAACAAAAATCAGATAAAATGTCTACAACATACATATATTTATCTTAAAAAAATAAGATATTTCCACGTAGTGAACAACAGGAAGAGAGATGAGCAACATAACAGAGATTAAATACATAACCTGCACAGCTTCCATGCATTTCCTTGCTCTTTAGGTTACACTAACACTTATTTTACAAAAGGAAATAAGTTTAATTCTTATGAAATATACTGAAAAGCACACTTTTGTGGTTAAAAGATAAAGAAAAAAAATCATTAAATTCCTTAATGTAGGATTTTTTATAAATTAGGAATAAAAGAAAAAAAAAACAACTGGAAATTCCAATTTAACTAAAGAAACCATCTGAGCTGTTTCCCACTCATTACAAATGCATTATTTAATCTGAGGTCTTTTATTTCAGAAAAGCAAAGGCTAGGCATGCCTGTTTACATTTACTTGCTCATTACTGTAGTTTCATGCAGAGCATCTCCGACGCTAGATGTTGTTTCTCATTTTGCACAAAAGGAAATGTAAACAGAATTAAAAGCAACAGTTATCATATTCTTAAAATATGCATTTTCTACATTCTCTTTCAATAATGAGAGATATCTATTAACTCCCAAATTTAAAGTAAAAACATGTTCAAGTTTGGATAATTTTTTTCAATCATGCTGATAGTACGCCATTATGATGTTAATCTGGTCCTATGGAAAGTCTTCTCCTCAACAAACTTCTAACACTTCTTAAAAAACCCAAAAGAATGTCTGGTTTCATTTTTGGTTTTGGTTTTTTGTTTTTTTTCAGTTGTGACTTCTGCCAGTATTGTGTCATATGCCAGTATCATAGAATTCAGTGTCTGCCAGATAGTGAATTCTATGCACTATACATCATGCACCCAGAGGAATTAAGGATTTAATGTTCTACATTATACTATACTCCTTCCATGAAAAGCCAGCTGGCAGCTACTGTATACTTGTTTTCTGCATTGATAGAAAAGAGAGAGAAAATATGTAATAGGAAATGTTTCATCAGAGAACTGTAGGTCTCAGAGTGATCTTTTAAATGCATGACTCTCTTACAATTCATCTAAAATCCAGCTATGATAAATAACTGAATTTGTTTACTAGTTTCTTCTTTTGTTAAAAAAATAAACGCATACTTTACCATAGTTTAATTTTTTGAGACTTGGTTTGTATTTGGAATTGCTACAGGGTAGCTGTGTAACATATAGGAAATGCAACCTATCACTTAAAAAAAGTTTGATGTAGCTCTGAGGTAGCCAATAGTCAGAAATACTCTCTGAATCCCTACCAGTCTGTAGTCTCAAAATTAGTCCATGCTCTCCTTAACAGCCATTTTCAACAGATGCTGAATCCCAATTTACGTGGATGAAGCTAAAAGGCAACACACCAATGTTCCCATGTATGAAAAAAATGAATAAATAAATAAATGTTTTTCAAATTTTCATATTTTGTTCAATAAAATGCTTGAATAGTTTAATAAACCGTTTTTAATAGAAAAATCATTGTTTAAATATTACTTTTGTAAAATCTAGGACTTAAAAAAACCCCAACATTACAAGAGCAAAGGAGTCAAAGTTGTTTTTACAAAATAGTAAAGAATTGCTGAATGCAAACTGTAAAACTTACTGAGTAATCCTGGTAGGTGGAAGTTTTAGGAGATTGAGAAGAGTGAAGGCTTCTTTCTGTAGCTATTTGCAGTGTATGAACTTCGTGAGTGACATCTTGACTCCTTTCAAATCAATGGTAAAAATTGATTTCAACTAGTCTGGATTTTCAGCTACAGCAAGAAAGAAGAATTTGAGAAGAGGCATAAAAAAAAGAAATTTAGATGTAAGTGAAAAAGGGAAGATAACTACCCTGCCTATTCGAAAATTTTATATTGATATATTAAAACCAACATATGGAAGCATATATATACACATGCATTCATATACTAGTCAAAACACAGGTCTATGGATTAATAAAACCCACAAGGAAACAATAGAAATATATTACAACTCTAATTACAATCCAGATAAATATTTTTTTGCATGCAGAAGAATGTCTATTACTTTTTACCAAAATCAGCCACACCCTTATATATTTTTACACTTGTTATATCTCTACCATTTAATTTTCTTACAAGTAGTCATGACAAGAAATAATCTTGTCCCAAATATTTATTTTGCTTGATTATATTTCAATCTTCTGCAGATAGGAGAAAGTTCTCAGATGTTTCTATTTGTGAAAGCCTTCTAATTGTCATCTATAATGGAAATAACTCTAAGACTGTATACTCTGCTTTTTTTTTTCTTTTTTTTTTTTTTTTGTGTCTGTTGGGAAGTCAATGACAGGTCTTGGACATCTCACAATGCTCAGAGCAGATGTAATGGTGGCATCATCATCAGAAAACTACTGTCAGAAGCAAGGGCAGCACTTGAACTTTGTGATAACATTAAACTCTGTAAGAACCTTTGGAACTCATTCAAGTTAGGCTCTGATACTCTAATTAAACATTCTTCTAGAATTCGCCTAATAGAACATTTGTCTCAGCAGTAATTCGAATTGAAACAATAAGTAGAAATACCAAAACAAAGGTAATAATTTGGAAATTAGTTTAACAAGACGTACTCTAACATGGTGACAATAGTTTCAATGAAAGCATTTCCATCTTCTATAGGAGATTGTGTCAGGAAAAAAAAATTCGATAGCACTTTCAGACAACAAATAAACCCTGTTTAGCTTTTACTACCTGTGGTATCTCATCTACAGCTATTAACACCTCATGTTCCCAAGAAAACTATTTTTGTTTCTTTCTAAAGCTCCAGAGGAGAGTGTCTCTGAGTCAATACTGATGTGTATCTTCAAAAAGGAAAAGAGGAACCCAGTCTGGTCAGCCTTATCTTGATGTTTGGAAAGGTGATGAAGCACCTAATCCTGGAAACCATTTCCAGATACATTAAGGACAAGAAGGTATTTGTAAGTAGTCAGCATGAATTCATAAACTCACCTCATGAAAAGTTAACAAAGGGAAGAGCAAGATTCTGCACTGAAGGAGGAATAATCTCATGCATCACTGGGATGCTGAGGGCAGGACAGATAGATCACAGGTTTTCAGAAACAGACCTGGCGATGTCCTTGCAGAAAAGAAGGTTGATGGCATCCTGATCTGCATTAGGCAAGAGAAGTATTCATTCCCCTTTGCATAGCGCTGCTAAAGCCCCATTTGGCGCACTGTGTCACAGAGTCTTAGAAGCATGCCACTGAGGTTGGAAAGCCTCTGTTCACCATCCTGACCAACTTCATTAATTCAAGCAGAACTACCTAGAGCCCATTGCCCCAGACACATCTACATATTATCTCCTGGGAGGGAAGGGTCCCCAGCCTCTCTGAACAACATGTAGCCATGCTGTCACCCTCACAGTAAATAGTGTTTTGTTATGTCTGTACTAAACCTGCTGGTTTTAGTTTATGTCCATTGCCTCTGGTCCTGTCCCCAGGGCACCACTGAAAAGAGTGGAGACACTGCTGTGTCTCCATCCTTTTTGCACCTTCCCTAGGTTATTTGTATACATTGATGAAGTCTCTTCTGAGTCTTCTCCAGGATAAACAATCCCAGCTCTCTTTGTCTTTCATAAGAAACATGCTCCAATTGTTTGTTCCCTTTTGTGGCTCTTTCATGCCCCTCCTGTACTGGGAAGATCAGAACTGAACGCAATACTCCAGGTGTGAGTTCAGCAGCACTGAATAAAGAGAGAGGATCACCTTCCTTGACCCGCTGGCAACGCTCTGCCTAAAGCAGCATGGGATACCATTTGCCTTCTTTGCAGCAAGGACCCATTCTGGCTCCTGTTAAGCCTGGTTTCCACCAGGACCTCCCAGTCTTTTTCTGCAAATTTGCTTTCCAACTGATTCTATCCTAGCATATGTGCATGCGGTTGTTCTTCCTCAGGTGCAGAAATTGGCTTATTCCCTTGTTGAACTTCATAAAGTTCCTGTTGAGAGGCCTTTTAGAGTCCCTCTGGATGACACTGCAACACTCTGGCATACCAGCCACTTGTCTGAGTTCAGTACTGTCTGAAAACTTGCTGAGAGTACAGTTCGCTATATCATCCAGATCATTGATGAAGGTGTTGAAGAGGGTTGGACCCAGTACTGACTCCTAGGGTGGATCAGTAGTCACTGCCCTCCTGTTAGACTTGATGCCACTGAACATCACACTCTGGGTCAAGTCATTCAGAGAATTTTGAATATGCCTCACTGTCTGGTCATCCAACCCTTACATCAACAGCCTCTCTCTGAGGGTGTAGTGGGAGACCATGTCAAAGATGGTCCCCAGGTCCAGGTAGACAGCAACCACTGCTCCCTCCCAATCTACCAGTACCATCACTTTATTGTACAAGTTTAATGAGTTGGTCAAGAATGACTTCCCCTTGATGAAGGGGAATGTTGAATGTTGGAAGTTTACTACTACTAACAAGGAGTGTCCAGTTTCATGCGCCCCACTAAAAGCAACACATGGACATATTAGACAGCAGAGATATGAAGCTACTGGAGAACTCAAAAAAAAGACCATTAGGTTGATTAAAGGACTGGCACAGTTTTCATATGATGAGATGCTGAGAAACCTATGTGTGTTTATCCTGCAGAAGAGAAGGCAGAAGGGAACCTTCCCAATGTATATAAAAGTTTGAAGGGAAGGTACAAGGAAGATAGGTCCTGTCCACTGACAGGTAAAGAGGCAATAGGCATAAACTGAAGGACCAGATGTTCTGTCTGAACATAAGGAATCACTTTAATATGTGACTGAGCATTGGCACAACTTGCCCAGGGAAGCTAAGGAGTCTCCATCCTTAGAGATATTAAAAAGTCTGGTTTGGATACGGTTCTGAGCAACTGGCTCTGGACTTGGTAACGTGGACCAGATGACCCTCAGGGCTGCATTCCAGTTTCAACCAGTCTGTGATTCTGTGGCAGATGTAATTAATTTATCATGTGTTTTTTCATCTGCCATATTTTGATATTCTACAGATGTATACTAGGTTGCCAAAGATACTAACATATCACAATGCTATCTGTATAGAAAGACACATTTAATTATTTGCTGTATGAAAAGTCTACTAAAGTGAACTACTATTCTGTATTTAAGATTTTGCTTTTGTAAATTTGCTGTGATTCCAAGTGGTAAATAAATAAACTACGGAGTGAACTAGCCAATAATAGCCTGTAAGAAATATAACATTGGAAATACAAAGTAACTTTTTAATTGCATGTACACTTCAGAGCAGTGACACATCTTGTTTCTGTTTAAATTAATCACACTTAGTTGGTAAAACTAGACTTACAGAACTGTTTTAGAAGCTAAACATCTCCAAAGATTTTGAACCGTATTTTGTTTCAGCCCATATAAAGCCTAGCTATTTGCACAAAGCCTGCTGGTGTCTAGCTCACAACTTTTGATGGTTGGGAAGTAAGCATGCAGACTATGTAGCTCATTAGAGCATTATATCTGTATAATAGGGATTTATTTTCCCTGTCTGTCAGCCAGTGCCTTGTATTGTCAGTCAAGCCAGATTTTTGTGAATTGTGATCTACAGTAAAATGTTTGAAAGGTATATGAAGTGCCTGAGTTTTACAGGTGTGGCAGACCATTAACAGTGGTCTTTTCATTTGCTTAATTTATGGTAGTATAAGGTTTCCTAAGATTCTAGTGTGTCAAAATTTAAACAAGTCTTCAGTATTTGATAAATTGCCATTGAACTGCTATTAGGAAACACAAAAGAAACCTCATCTTTACAGAGGTAACAAAAATTAATACAGAGTAAATATTTTCAGCAAAGTGTGCTAAACTTTCTAATAAATAAAATACCATATAGCATCAACACAGGTTCCCTATGCTATCTTCTTGAGAAAACATATTATTTCCTAAAATATTGAATAAATAAGTGGGATACAGCTTAAGAGACATAATATTTTATGTGAAACTATGCTTTATTTTATTGGATATTAGTAAGCGTTATAATAATTAAATTAACATTTTTAATATGAATTAAAGAGATGGCATAGCAAGCTCAAGAATTCTCATTGTCTGCCTCAGTCTTCCTTAATAATGTCAATAAATACAGCAAAATCTAAGCTGCCTTCACCATTACTGGTGAATGACAGGCATTTCTAAAGGTATATCGTCCTACCTCAGCTTTTATTTGTCAAGCAAAATAAATAGTCCTTCAGAGGCTCCTGTAGAATCCCCAAGCATCTTCTATTAAATCGGTCTCTGTTGTTGCTTACAGTCAAATAGAGAACAAAGCCCAAAACTTCACCATTAACATAAATTAAACATGCTCTAACTCAATAATTTTAATTGTGTTGTAGACCATTAATGGAAAGACTTGATTTGCTGCAGATTTATTTTAAAGTAGAAACAAACCTCAGGCCACTAGAGTAACTGCAGTGATTGTGTATCATATCTGAGGTGTATTTTTTGATTTAAACTTCATAATTAATTCATAAACCATACATTTTTTACTTTGAAAAAGAATGTGAGGCAAAGTGTTTCGTATTATAAGCCCCATCACATGGATTCTAAATATTGTGAGATAGTATATAGAGTGTCTATATGAAGTGCATTCTTAAGAGTTATTCACTGATTTGTTGTGAGAAGTGTGTCAAAATTTTAAGGGATAATAACACATTATTTATAACATCTCTCAGCTTTCCTACTTTGTCCCTGAGTCAATAACTGTAATACCATATAAATTTACCATACATATTCTTGAAGAATTTTCATTCTAATTCCAATTTGGAAATGCTAGAAACCTGTGTGAGGATTATACGATGTGAAAATTGATTTGTTCTACTCAGAATATTCTATCGTAAAATCTTCAAAAATAGTTGTGTCCCAGCTACCTATGTAAAATAGAAAGGCCACACTCAATTTTCACTTTAGGTTTAGCAAGAAAACTAAAGATACAAAGACTTTGTGAATAGTTTCACCAAAAGAAAAGAATATAAAATATATATTTAATATATCTATTTCACACTATATTGGAACAGGGTGAACCTCTGGAACACCTGTAATACACTGATGATGTCGTTGTGCAGGGCAGCATTTTCTGACAGAAGGAAAAATAAAATAGTTCAAGCCCTTCTGAAGGCAGTTTTGCCACTAAGCAAAGTAGGCTCAAGGGACCTACACAGAATATCCAGTTTTTAGGAATAAAATGCCAAGGTGGATGTCATCAGGTCCCAATGGAAATGATCAAGAAAACAACAGCAATGTCTCCACCAACTAACCAAAAGGAAACACAACCATCCTTGGGTGTTGTAGATTTTTTGGAAAATGCATGTTCCAAATTACAGTCTGATTGTCAGCCCTCTCTATCAGATGATCAGGAAGAAAAATTATTTCAAGGGAGGCCCTGAGCAATGATAAGCCATTAAACAAATCAGCATGAGGTTGTTCATGCAGTAGCCCACGGGCCAGCCTGGACAGAGCAAGAGGTTAAAATGTGCTCCACAGTGCAGTAGGAGAGAATGACCTTTCCTGGAGGCTCTGGCAAAAAGCACCAGGGGAGACTCGAGGTTGACCCCATGGCTTTAGAGTCAGGGATACAGAGGATCTGAGGCCAGCTACACTCCAATCGAAAAAATACTGACAACCTTTTTGGTGTGGAAGATGATGGCTGAAATACAAATCTGGGGAGGCCTGACTGATTGACTATATCAGACTTCCACAAACCTGCCAAGGTAATCACCATTATTTAAAAACTTCTAGCAAATATTGTTTTAGTTACCATTATAAACCACTTGAAAACCAGAATGCACAGAAACATTTATAACCTTCTTTTAGGTGTGCTGGAAACCATTTCTTTCTAAAATTCATTTTATTAAACATTTATGAATATCAGTTGTATTTAATCCTTTACTACTACAGATCAACTTGTAGGCTCCAAATAATTTTTTATCAGTTACAATCAATTCTGCTCAACAACACAAGCAGAGCTAAAAAGTGCTGACAGCCTGTGACAATGTTCCCATTTAACCATTTATCTTGACCAAAGGAGGGCTCATATTGTAAGGGCCTTCTGAGAGCTCTTTCAGTGTCTACAAACCATGCCAAAACAGGGAACCACACAGATAACTAACATCTAATAAGACAACTCAATAATTAATCCTTGAAATGCAAGTAGAATTCAGTCTTTGGGATTCTATTTCACTCTTTCAAAGCATCTTTTTCATTTTTATCATGACATGAAGATGTTCCTGTCCATGGCAGGGGGGTTGAAACTAGATGATCTTTAAGATCCCTTCCAAAACCAAACCATTCGTGGTTCTATGACAGCACTTCAACAATGGTATTTACCATTTCATTTATGTTTGTGAACTCTGTTAAATTCTGCACTGGGTGTAGGTATCAAGGTGGAAGGGGCTGCAGGGGTGGCCCCTGAAGGAAAAGTCCAGGGACTGCCATTTGCAGGTGCCAGCCACTTCCAGTTGGTTCCAGCTGGCTCTGAAGGACCTACTGCAAGACACAGTTTAGTCTGTTTGCTATAGATGTGACATGTCTGGGAAAGTGCACTTAAGAAGGGGCAGAAATTACTAGAGAGAGGAGGGATCAAAAAGATTGAGAAGAAAAAGAGATGGAGATCCATTGAGGACTGGATTTTCCCCTGCAACCTGGGAGCCTTCTACACTGGGGCAGGGAAAAGCATGAGAGGAAGGAGTGGCAGAGAAAAACCACAAGGCACTGACTGCACCTCCCCTGTGCCCTGTCTCCTCTGCACCATTAGGGGAGGACAGAGTAGTTAGGAGTGAAGGAGACAAGCTGAGCCTGGAAAGGGAGAGGAAGAAAAGTATGAATGTTTTTCCTTCTGTTTTCCACTACCTGAATTAGTAACTGCATTTGAATATTAACTATAAATAATTTCAGTTAACCTTCCACAAGCTTGCCTGTGATAAGTAATCTCCCTGTCTTCATCTTGGTCCACAAACTTTCCTATTCCTATACTTCCTCTTTCATTCTAAGGGAAGAATGAGCAAGTAGTTTGGTGGAACTTTGATTGTTAGCCAGAGCTAATCCACTGAAAGTTCTTAAAGGTGAACATAAATTTTAAAAGGTAGAAAGGTGTACTTCTTTTTTAATTGCTATGATAAATTTTCCCTCACAATTCTATCCAAAGCTTGCATAACCTTAACTGGCCTCTGCTTACTTTGAGTATTTATTTCTGATTTCTGCATTCTAAAATATTCTCTTAAAGCCATTAAATTATAATAGTTTTATTCTAATGTTTTTGTGCTATATATATCCTCTCTACTTCATGTCAATGCTAAGTTTTGACACCTGAACTGCAGCTAGAGACACCACTTCTTTCTGTGGTGGTAAGGGAGGATTCCCTACCTACTGTCTACAAAACAGGAGGATTTTGTCCAGCAGCTCCCAAGATCTTTTTCCAAAGACACACCCATGACTTCTTCCTGGTAACTAACACTAAGTGCAAGTTCTGTTTAAAACTCTTCCTTTCTGCAGAGGTAAAGCATTGGTGCTTCTCAAGAAAGCTAGTTCACACCATTTCCTGAGAGCTGGTGTTCTTTATCAGTTTTTTGTTTTGTTTTGTTTTGTTTTGTATTTTTCCCCAGAAGGATATTTTGCTTAGTCACTCCAGAATATGTTTTCATTCACAAATCAGATATAGTAGATGCATAGTTTTATTACCCTCTACTATTTTCTCATTTACTGTTTTCCATTGATTTCTTTACAGCTTTTAGTTCAGATATTTATTCTCTTGTTTTCATTGCATTAAATTAATTCTTTAAGCATTTATTGGTTCTAGGTTAAACTGTGATCCTTTGACTTCTTCTGATCTTGTTTGAAAATACATGTAAAGTATCTTGTTTGTTGGTAACATACTGAGACAATGGCTTTCATGTTTATTTAAACATGAAATGAAAGACAATAAAGGTTAGAAAAAAAGGGAATCTTTTTAATCATTATTTTGTTTCCTTTAAATGATTTCTCAAATGTTTC
>VXBB01019066.1:10974-42230 GCA_013399915.1 Illadopsis cleaveri
AGGAGTGGCAGAGAAAAACCACAAGGCACTGACTGCACCTCCCCTGTGCCCTGTCTCCTCTGCACCATTAGGGGAGGACAGAGTAGTTAGGAGTGAAGGAGACAAGCTGAGCCTGGAAAGGGAGAGGAAGAAAAGTATGAATGTTTTTCCTTCTGTTTTCCACTACCTGAATTAGTAACTGCATTTGAATATTAACTATAAATAATTTCAGTTAACCTTCCACAAGCTTGCCTGTGATAAGTAATCTCCCTGTCTTCATCTTGGTCCACAAACTTTCTTATTCCTGTACTTCCTCTTTCATTCTAAGGGAAGAATGAGCAAGTAGTTTGGTGGAACTTTGATTGTTAGCCAGAGCTAATCCACTGAAAGTTCTTAAAGGTGAACATAAATTTTAAAAGGTAGAAAGGTGTACTTCTTTTTTAATTGCTATGATAAATTTTCCCTCACAATTCTATCCAAAGCTTGCATAACCTTAACTGGCCTCTGCTTACTTTGAGTATTTATTTCTGATTTCTGCATTCTAAAATATTCTCTTAAAGCCATTAAATTATAATAGTTTTATTCTAATGTTTTTGTGCTATATATATCCTCTCTACTTCATGTCAATGCTAAGTTTTGACACCTGAACTGCAGCTAGAGACACCACTTCTTTCTGTGGTGGTAAGGGAGGATTCCCTACCTACTGTCTACAAAACAGGAGGATTTTGTCCAGCAGCTCCCAAGATCTTTTTCCAAAGACACACCCATGACTTCTTCCTGGTAACTAACACTAAGTGCAAGTTCTGTTTAAAACTCTTCCTTTCTGCAGAGGTAAAGCATTGGTGCTTCTCAAGAAAGCTAGTTCACACCATTTCCTGAGAGCTGGTGTTCTTTATCAGTTTTTTGTTTTGTTTTGTTTTGTTTTGTATTTTTCCCCAGAAGGATATTTTGCTTAGTCACTCCAGAATATGTTTTCATTCACAAATCAGATATAGTAGATGCATAGTTTTATTACCCTCTACTATTTTCTCATTTACTGTTTTCCATTGATTTCTTTACAGCTTTTAGTTCAGATATTTATTCTCTTGTTTTCATTGCATTAAATTAATTCTTTAAGCATTTATTGGTTCTAGGTTAAACTGTGATCCTTTGACTTCTTCTGATCTTGTTTGAAAATACATGTAAAGTACCTTGTTTGTTGGTAACATACTGAGACAATGGCTTTCATGTTTATTTAAACATGAAATGAAAGACAATAAAGGTTAGAAAAAAAGGGAATCTTTTTAATCATTATTTTGTTTCCTTTAAATGATTTCTCAAATGTTTCACTGTTTAGAGCACTTCTCCAATGAGAGGATAACGGTTTTGACTATTTGGTAGAAAAGAACAAATTTTTTGATTGACACCCTATTATATGGACAAGACCAGAAATAAATAAATTACATATTTCTCAAGATTTCAGAGAGAAAATTTGCCTTGACTTATTATTAATCTTTAAAGGAACAATGGACCATATCAAGTAGTTCTTTAATTAACCTACTTTTTTCCTGCAACTATTCCCATGATATTCGCAAGTATAAGAGCAGCTTTTTAAAAAATATTAACTATTCATAGATATCTCAATTGTATTATATTCCAAGACTGTTCTCTGAAAGTATAGTACTGATCAGGATGAAATAAAGGCAGAATCACAGCTGATGAATGACAGAGACATGGTCGCGCACACACATTTTTTTCTCAAGCTAAAAATATCTCTGGCTACTTGAAGATACCATGACTTTCCTTTTTTTAACTAACTTCAGGCCTTTGGGGCATATTTGTACTTGATTTGGAGACCTTGGACAGTATTCATATCTTGCCCATTGGTGATGGAACATTTCAACTTTGTTTCCAGATGAATATTTTTCATAAGTTGCATGGAATTTTATCTTAAGCAGTGAATTTTCCCAGTTTAACTTTATTTTTTTTAATGTCAAACTATTTATTATCTCGTGTCATTCCCAGAATCAATCCACTCTATCTGATAAAGCTGCCTTGTTGTATCTGATCCCATTTCCCCTTTCTTAAACATTTCTTAATATGAACCAATTTATTCATTCATTTTAACAACAAAATTTTGTATGCATGTGTTTTTGATGTACATATATTTGTAATCATGTCCAGGTCATAAGACAGTGAATGAGTAGATGTAGTTGCTACAACTCACCCTAGAAGGCAAGGGTAACTCAGGTTCTTGTGAATAGATCCCTTGGGGTAGATTAGATTGAGACAACACTGAATGATCAGTCTTTGTAGATATAACATGTAGGGTTTATTGTAGAACTATTTGGTTGCACAGGAAAACAGATATGTAGCCATTTTGGGTGTTACCTATAGTAATATAAAAATATAAAAGCATAAAAACATCACTTACGAAAATGCATAAGAAACAGAAGGAAAGGGTAAGAGTAGAAAGATGTTACTATCCATAGTGCATAGGCCTCACAGTGAGACTTGGTTGTTGCCATTTCAGATGAACTGCTGTTTCTTTGCAGTTTACTACAGTGAACTAAAGTCCTTTGATAATTTTAACAGTGTTTAACTCATTAACCATTTCAGTCTCTCACAGCAGTCAAGGACATATAATCTGTTTAAGAGGACCATGAAACAATTCTCCTATGAAGACAGGCTAAGGGAATTGAGGTTCAGCAAGGAAAACAAAAGGCTCCAGCGAGACTGTACTGTGGCCTTTTAATTCTTTAAGAGAGGCTTTAAAGAAAGATGAAAAGAGACTTTTTAGCAGAGCCTATAGGGACAGGACAGAGGGTAATAGCTTTGAACTAAAAGAAGATAGATCAAGATTGGATGTAATGAAGCAATTCTTTACTGTGAGGGTAGTGAGACACTGGAACAGGTTACCCAGGAAAGTTGTGAATGCCCCACCCCTGGAAGTGTTAAAGTTCAGGTTGGATGGGGTTTTGAGCAACCTGGTTTAATGGAACTTGTCCTTACTCCCTGCAGGGAGCTTGGAACTAATGATCTTCAGGGTCCATTTCAACCTAAACAATTCTATAATTTTATGATTTTCTCAGAATAAAATTGGAACAACTATTGTAAAACCTAAGTAGAATTCAAATAATTTCACTTGTTATAAAATAAGAAAAATACAATGTAACAATTTAATTTAATGCTTTTGTGGTTTAAATTTAATTTTGGGTTAATGAGTAGGCAACCAGGTCATATAGTCTCATGATTTCTATTCCACTTCCATCCATTCCAATTGAGAATAATCATAATGAAAATTAATTTGTATTTCTAACTAATTGGCCAGTTAATGGCAGCCACTTTGAATACAAAGTGAGGTTTTGCTTGCAGAAAAATGGAAGAAGTTGACATCTGAAATAGTTGATATTTCAGTGGGGGATGATGGCCCATATGACCTCCCAAAATCACTTTGAGATGGCTGAAATAACAGATTCTAAAAATCCTCTGGCCTNGATAAATGTCACTATAGAAAATAGGATATATATTCTCTCTGCTCATAGTCTGTCTTGTAGTTTTGCTGGGAAAAGAGAGAGTTCATCAGAAGCAAACAAGAAGAAATAAAATTTTTCAATGAGTTGGATGCTGTCAAGGCATATCGAAATTTCATTCAAACTTTTTTGTATAAATATACATGCTACAGCCTTTAACAGCAGAGCTTCATGCTCAGTATGACAAACTTAAGTCCTCCTTAGTCCACTTTTTAGAAAGCAACATTCATTGGGCTATTTAGGCACTACATTATCAATATTAGGAAAAGAAAGTGTTCAAATCATAAGAAAATACTATGTGTGTTACTTTAAAAATGTGGCATTATTTAATACATTTACNACTTTAAAAATGTGGCATTATTTAATACATTTACTAAATATGATCAGAAGGAAATCTAAGTTCATCTGTCAGGGCTATTTTTATTGAAGGTGAAGTATCAGGCTCGTCTCTAACAGCTTCCCTTGCACATCAGTTATGGACCATTGCCTTACACTGACCTCTGCTTAATCTAATAATTTTTAGGCGAAGGGAGAAAAGGGATATAAGCACAATTAGCAAACAGACAAGCAAGAAGACAATTTAAGAGTAGAGAAAGTGAGACTTAAGGAAGTAGAATTACATTTTTTGTAGTATTTTTATACCACGGCTAAAATCAATATGATGACCTGATTTACACATAATTAAGTTTTTTTTTTCCCACAAAATTCAAATTACTAAACATACACAATTGCTTTGCAATAATTCCATGTCTACCATGTCTACTATTAAGGCTGTTTACACAGAAAGAAAGAGTTATGATTTAGGGGTATTAGAGTGATGTATTTATTACCTTGGGATGTCAGCATCTTGGCTGCACTGAAGTTCTTCCTAAGACTAATCTAAGCAAATGCAAATATGTTTTCTGAGTTGAGATACATTCACAGTCAGCAGAAAAAAATAGACATGTGCAGAAAGACACTTAAGTGAAGAGTTTCTTTCCCCCTCCATTGACTTCAAAGGAATTCAGTAAGACAAGCTCTGAGTTAGGAGTCACTGACAGAGGTATATAATGCTCTGTGAGATGAATTCAAATACAGAATTTTACCATTAACGCTAGTGTAATGAGATGTTCTGTATTTAAGGGGNGTGTTACCTATAGTAATATAAAAATATAAAAGCATAAAAACATCACTTACGAAAATGCATAAGAAACAGAAGGAAAGGGTAAGAGTAGAAAGATGTTACTATCCATAGTGCATAGGCCTCACAGTGAGACTTGGTTGTTGCCATTTCAGATGAACTGCTGTTTCTTTGCAGTTTACTACAGTGAACTAAAGTCCTTTGATAATTTTAACAGTGTTTAACTCATTAACCATTTCAGTCTCTCACAGCAGTCAAGGACATATCAACTGTTTAAGAGGACCATGAAACAATTCTCCTATGAAGACAGGCTAAGGGAATTGAGGTTCAGCAAGGAAAACAAAAGGCTCCAGGGAGACTGTACTGTGGCCTTTTAATTCTTTAAGAGAGGCTTTAAAGAAAGATGAAAAGAGACTTTTTAGCAGAGCCTATAGGGACAGGACAGAGGGTAATAGCTTTGAACTAAAAGAAGATAGATCAAGATTGGATGTAATGAAGCAATTCTTTACTGTGAGGGTAGTGAGACACTGGAACAGGTTACCCAGGAAAGTTGTGAATGCCCCACCCCTGGAAGTGTTAAAGTTCAGGTTGGATGGGGTTTTGAGCAACCTGGTTTAATGGAACTTGTCCTTACTCCCTGCAGGGAGCTTGGAACTAATGATCTTCAGGGTCCATTTCAACCTAAACAATTCTATAATTTTATGATTTTCTCAGAATAAAATTGGAGCAACTATTGTAAAACCTAAGTAGAATTCAAATAATTTCACTTGTTATAAAATAAGAAAAATACAATGTAACAATTTAATTTAATGCTTTTGTGGTTTAAATTTAATTTTGGGTTAATGAGTAGGCAACCAGGTCATATAGTCTCATGTTTTCTATTCCACTTCCATCCATTCCAATTGAGAATAATCATAATGAAAATTAGTTTGTATTTCTAACTAATTGGCCAGTTAATGGCAGCCACTTTGAATACAAAGTGAGGTTTTGCTTGCAGAAAAATGGAAGAAGTTGACATCTGAAATAGTTGATATTTCAGTGGGGGATGATGGCCCATATGACCTCCCAAAATCACTTTGAGATGGCTGAAATAACAGATTCTAAAAATCCTCTGGCCTGTGGGACTTCCTGAGTGAAAATGTGCTCTGTGTGATATGTAGAACAGGACTAAAAATTGTCTATTTGAAAGCTTGCACTTCTTAGTAGAAGACAGCAATGGTTCTGTTGTTGTCATCTTGTGAGTTGGCTTTACTTAGAACTTAAAATTTTAAAAAAAGTTTCCTAAAATTTAACAATACACCCATTATTAGAGCAAGGAAGTTTTATAGGAAACTATTTTGCAACTGTAAAATACACATTAAGGTATTGAGGATTGCATTCAGTGCCAGTAGCTCAGTGTGCAGCTGCAGGGGGAGCAGCCCAGGGAGCTCTGGGTGTCTGAGGGATGAGAGGGAAGAGGCCTTGAGCTGCCCTGAGCAAAGGGCACAGGGACCTGTGGCCCAGCCAGGCCACCAGACACTCAGAGACATGGCAGGAGCCAATGACGCTGGCATTTTTGTGCTCTTGGACTGTGAGGGTATAAAAAACCCAGGGTTTCCTTTGTTCAGGGTCCCTCCTTGGATGCACCCAACTTGAGCTGTTCTGTTGTTATTTAATTTCTGCACCAAGATTAAATTATTGTTAGGATTGTGATGGCTGAGACTCTACTGTGGGAAAATTTGGGTCGAGCCAGTAAGGAATCTTGGTGTGACAGTGTGAGTGTGATGTGTGTAACTGCAAAGAGGCTTTGGACCCAGATCAGGTGGTGCAAGTGTGATTTTCAGAGCAGCTGCTGAGTGGACAGACAGGGAAGTTTCCTTAACAAAGATAAATGTCACTATAGAAAATAGGATATATATTCTCTCTGCTCATAGTCTGTCTTGTAGTTTTGCTGGGAAAAGAGAGAGTTCATCAGAAGCAAACAAGAAGAAATAAAATTTTTCAATGAGTTGGATGCTGTCAAGGCATATCGAAATTTCATTCAAACTTTTTTGTATAAATATACATGCTACAGCCTTTAACAGCAGAGCTTCATGCTCAGTATGACAAACCTAAGTCCTCCTTAGTCCACTTTTTAGAAAGCAACATTCATTGGGCTATTTAGGCACTACATTATCAATATTAGGAAAAGAAAGTGTTCAAATCATAAGAAAATACTATGTGTGTTACTTTAAAAATGTGGCATTATTTAATACATTTACTAAATATGATCAGAAGGAAATCTAAGTTCATCTGTCAGGGCTATTTTTATTGAAGGTGAAGTATCAGGCTCGTCTCTAACAGCTTCCCTTGCACATCAGTTATGGACCATTGCCTTACACTGACCTCTGCTTAATCTAATAATTTTTAGGCGAAGGGAGAAAAGGGATATAAGCACAATTAGCAAACAGACAAGCAAGAAGACAATTTAAGAGTAGAGAAAGTGAGACTTAAGGAAGTAGAATTACATTTTTTGTAGTATTTTTATACCACTGCTAAAATCAATATGATGACCTGATTTACACATAATTAAGTTGGGGTTTTTTTCCCACAAAATTCAAATTACTAAACATACACAATTGCTTTGCAATAATTCCATGTCTACCATGTCTACTATTAAGGCTGTTTACACAGAAAGAAAGAGTTATGATTTAGGGGTATTAGAGTGATGTATTTATTACCTTGGGATGTCAGCATCTTGGCTGCACTGAAGTTCTTCCTAAGACTAATCTAAGCAAATGCAAATATGTTTTCTGAGTTGAGATACATTCACAGTCAGCAGAAAAAAATAGACATGTGCAGGAAGACACTTAAACGAAGAGTTTCTTTCCCCCTCCATTGACTTCAAAGGAATTCAGTAAGACAAGCTCTGAGTTAGGAGTCACTGACAGAGGTATATAATGCTCTGTGAGATGAATTCAAATACAGAATTTTACCATTAACGCTAGTGTAATGAGATGTTCTGTATTTAAGGGTTTTTTTCTATCAGAAACATTGCTTGTGATAATATTACACATATTCTCGTATTGAAAACTTGAAGAATATTTTTTTCCATAGTTTTAGATTTTGAATAAATATAAAAATGACTTGAAAAAGACAAGAGCCCTGTGGTTTGGGTTAATGGGTTTGTTTAGTTGGGGTTTTTTCCTCTTGTTTCCTTCTGTTTAATAAGACAAAAAATATAGTAAAAACCCTCCTTTTCTGTCAGTTATTGGTGTAAATACATGTAATGCTACCAAATTCTGATAAACCATTCTTTCTCCTCAATAATATTGTGATAGCTACAATAAGAATACAATTCTTATGCCAGTGAAAATAATAATTGCTTGACGTAACAAGTACTACAGGTAATTTTTTTAAGCTTTTATTGCTGTCTTAGAATCATAGACAGCCAAATCCCATAGTTTCAATGTGAAATTCCTGAGAAATGGGCTAAATACAGAATCATATTGAATTCCAATAACTTGTCCATTCAAAGAGTAATAATTTAAGTAATAATTTATTTCTTAAAGGTATTTTTTCAAATAATTCTGTTCAGGCTATATTAATAATGATTCTTAAGGGGCTACATTTTTCCAAGTTAAGAGGTATTAGGCATGGAACACAATTCCAAAGGAAAGCACTGGGAAAAACTTTGTTATTTCCAACTGTGGTCATGAAGATAAACCTTCAAAGCATTCATATGTATACACTTAATGCATTCTATTGTCACAACTATGCTAACAGACAGAAAAATTAGATATTTAGCTTCTGTACAGGTCCTGAATGTGATATTCTTATACTTTCTATTGCTAAGATTGTACAACATTCTACATTTAATTGCTATTGTTCTCTGCTGTGTTAGAAGATCGTTTGAAAAACTGTCAGTGACAGCAATAAAAAAAGCCTTGTGCAATAACACAACATCAGTAACATGGCAAAAAAATCCACTTTTGGTCCATGCTGAAACAATTTTTGTAACAAAAGGAACTGCAATTCCAGTAAAAAAAGTTTTCTATTCTTCTTGTACTGAAAATCCAAACATATACCCAATTCTTGCTACAAAAACATCAATCAGATTTTTCATGCCTATCTATGTACACTCTTCCAAATTCAGATAAACTTAGATTTCCTTCTGATCATATTTAGTAAATGCATTAAATAATGCCACATTTTTAAAGTAACACACATAGTATTTTCTTATGATTTGAACACTTTCTTTTCCTAATATTGATAATGTAGTGCCTAAATAGCCCAATGAATGTTGCTTTCTAAAAAGTGGACTAAGGAGGACTTAGGTTTGTCATACTGAGCATGAAGCTCTGCTGTTAAAGGCTGTAGCATGTATATTTATACAAAAAGTTTGAATGAAATTTCGATATGCCTTGACAGCATCCAACTCATTGAAAAATTTTATTTCTTCTTGTTTGCTTCTGATGAACTCTCTCTTTTCCCAGCAAAACTACAAGTTTATGTGTTTCTGGTTTTTGTTTGTTTGTTTGGGTTTTTTGTGCACTCAAATTCTGAAGGGATTCCTCCTGCATCACCAAGATATGTACTATTTATGAAAATAAGCAATGCCTTTCTAACATCATATTCATTATTAAAGCTATTAGTAATGACATAAAGAGTCATTCCCTTCTCCCACAAATAATAAAGCAAAATTTACAACATCTGTGGTTATGAAGGATTAGACAGTTCTAGTCTTCATTTACAATCTCTGCACAGGCAAGACAGACAATATGACTGCTTAATTATGTATAGATTATGGATATAATAAGAATCCTATATGAAATTCCATGGGCCTTAAACAATTTAAATAGTCTTTAAGCTTTGTATACTGTTTTAGTATATTAAACTATTTCAAAGCCACTTTTCTGCTGCTATTTTCTCCTCTAATTTCTACTGACATAATTTGTATATGATTGCTAAATTGTTTGCATTGTATTCCCAGGTATTCCTTGCATATAACCTCTTCTTTGTTTTTCAGAGAAATCAATAGTGGTGAAGATTATTCTCCTGATGACCTTGAAGTTCAAGCTTCAGTCTAGACTGCTATAACTGTAAATCTAAGTGAAAACAATAATTTCTGATTAGTAACTAAAAAAAAATTGTTTTGAGGTCTTTGCCATATTTTCAAAAGCACTTTAAATGAAAGCACAAAGCCTCTGTAATTCCTTGATACATTCCTCGAAGAGAGTATTCAGTAAATTCACACCTTTGCTTTCAATAGCCTCAGTACCAACTTTGAGCTGTAAATTACTACTAATATTTTTTAATTATCTCTTTGACAAAAATTGAATTTGTTTCTCTTGCTGATGCAGAAGTTTCTAATACTTTTCCTGAACAACTGTGTAAAGAAATCTCAGTTCTTGGCTTAAATCTCTAAATTGTGTGGAATGAAAAATCTACAATGTATGTCACGGTTCTGATGTCTTGGAATATGAGGCCTTTTAATTTTTGCACAAGAATTTTCTCTCATAGCAAGCAGAGAGACACAGAAAGTGTTCACTAAGGCCAGATAATTTTCACTGGGCTTCCTCAAAATGGTGAGCTACTTCCCCTTATATAAGGTGACCTGTGCTAATTTTGTCAATACTTTTCTGTGTTTGATTATGCAAAAGACTTTATAGAGGAATTTCAGTTTTTGCAACTGGAAATATGTCAAATATGTGGGTTTTTTTAAAAATCTTATTTCTTAATGTCTTTTGCACTCTAGTAATTTTGACACTTCAAATTTTATAAACAACTTTGAGATTTCATAAATCTAATGGTTGACTACTGTTATCTGGCTAATGTCTACTTCAGTACAAAATTGCAAACTAAACTGTAAACATATTTAAAACAATATAAATCAGTTGTTAATAAAATTGATGGCAGCTGTGCTGTGAGGGACATTCGTATAAATAGAAAGTTAACACACCTGGTATTATCTGAGAGATAATATATTCACATTTTATGTGAAAACATTTTTTGCTGGAAAGTTGTCAGGATCATGATTATGCCATTTAGGATAGGTCAATATCCACTACATTCTAATTTTGTTTGGGTTTTTTCAGGTGTAAATTTTAGTAAATTCTCTGGGAAAAGATCTTTTAAAAGTGATTCCAAAAATATTTTTAAATACCCTGTTTTTTCAATCAATAGGATTACCCAAGATGATTTCAGTAGTTGCATTAGTAAGTGAGCCAAGATATTTGCAACCACATGGGAATGCCAAATATAATGAATATATATAATGAATTCACACCCTCTACCTTTCTCATTTTTTCTGCCTCAGAAAAATCTGATATCCATTAAGCCAGTGTTGCTTAAGGTCCTGCTATAGAAAAATATGTAACTGATAAAAGACTGTGATAAAATTATAGTTTATTTCTGAAAAATTGATGTTTAATTNGCTATATTAATAATGATTCTTAAGGGGCTACATTTTTCCAAGTTAAGAGGTATTAGGCATGGAACACAATTCCAAAGGAAAGCACTGGGAAAAACTTTGTTATTTCCAACTGTGGTCATGAAGATAAACCTTCAAAGCATTCATATGTATACACTTAATGCATTCTATTGTCACAACTATGCTAACAGACAGAAAAATTAGATATTTAGCTTCTGTACAGGTCCTGAATGTGATATTCTTATACTTTCTATTGCTAAGATTGTACAACATTCTACATTTAATTGCTATTGTTCTCTGCTGTGTTAGAAGATCGTTTGAAAAACTGTCAGTGACAGCAATAAAAAAAGCCTTGTGCAATAACACAACATCAGTAACATGGCAAAAAAATCCACTTTTGGTCCATGCTGAAACAATTTTTGTAACAAAAGGAACTGCAATTCCAGTAAAAAAAGTTTTCTATTCTTCTTGTACTGAAAATCCAAACATATACCCAATTCTTGCTACAAAAACATCAATCAGATTTTTCATGCCTATCTATGTACACTCTTCCAAATTCAGATAAACTTAGATTTCCTTCTGATCATATTTAGTAAATGCATTAAATAATGCCACATTTTTAAAGTAACACACATAGTATTTTCTTATGATTTGAACACTTTCTTTTCCTAATATTGATAATGTAGTGCCTAAATAGCCCAATGAATGTTGCTTTCTAAAAAGTGGACTAAGGAGGACTTAGGTTTGTCATACTGAGCATGAAGCTCTGCTGTTAAAGGCTGTAGCATGTATATTTATACAAAAAGTTTGAATGAAATTTCGATATGCCTTGACAGCATCCAACTCATTGAAAAATTTTATTTCTTCTTGTTTGCTTCTGATGAACTCTCTCCTTTCCCAGCAAAACTACAAGTTTATGTGTTTCTGGTTTTTGTTTGTTTGTTTGGGTTTTTTGTGCACTCAAATTCTGAAGGGATTCCTCCTGCATCACCAAGATATGTACTATTTATGAAAATAAGCAATGCCTTTCTAACATCATATTCATTATTAAAGCTATTAGTAATGACATAAAGAGTCATTCCCTTCTCCCACAAATAATAAAGCAAAATTTACAACATCTGTGGTTATGAAGGATTAGACAGTTCTAGTCTTCATTTACAATCTCTGCACAGGCAAGACAGACAATATGACTGCTTAATTATGTATAGATTATGGATATAATAAGAATCCTATATGAAATTCCATGGGCCTTAAACAATTTAAATAGTCTTTAAGCTTTGTATACTGTTTTAGTATATTAAACTATTTCAAAGCCACTTTTCTGCTGCTATTTTCTCCTCTAATTTCTACTGACATAATTTGTATATGATTGCTAAATTGTTTGCATTGTATTCCCAGGTATTCCTTGCATATAACCTCTTCTTTGTTTTTCAGAGAAATCAATAGTGGTGAAGATTATTCTCCTGATGACCTTGAAGTTCAAGCTTCAGTCTAGACTGCTATAACTGTAAATCTAAGTGAAAACAATAATTTCTGATTAGTAACTAAAAAAAAATTGTTTTGAGGTCTTTGCCATATTTTCAAAAGCACTTTAAATGAAAGCACAAAGCCTCTGTAATTCCTTGATACATTCCTNATTTAAAACAATATAAATCAGTTGTTAATAAAATTGATGGCAGCTGTGCTGTGAGGGACATTCGTATAAATAGAAAGTTAACACACCTGGTATTATCTGAGAGATAATATATTCACATTTTATGTGAAAACATTTTTTGCTGGAAAGTTGTCAGGATCATGATTATGCCATTTAGGATAGGTCAATATCCACTACATTCTAATTTTGTTTGGGTTTTTTCAGGTGTAAATTTTAGTAAATTCTCTGGGAAAAGATCTTTTAAAAGTGATTCCAAAAATATTTTTAAATACCCTGTTTTTTCAATCAATAGGATTACCCAAGATGATTTCAGTAGTTGCATTAGTAAGTGAGCCAAGATATTTGCAACCACATGGGAATGCCAAATATAATGAATATATATAATGAATTCACACCCTCTACCTTTCTCATTTTTTCTGCCTCAGAAAAATCTGATATCCATTAAGCCAGTGTTGCTTAAGGTCCTGCTATAGAAAAATATGTAACTGATAAAAGACTGTGATAAAATTATAGTTTATTTCTGAAAAATTGATGTTTAATTATAGTGAACTATTACATCTAGTAATTGATGATGACAATAATATCACAAATTTTTTTTTTGGTCTAGTTCCAACAGAAAAAGTAGTAGTAATCAAATAATTAATACTCAAATCAAATCAGAAAAAAATCAAATGTCCTGTGACATTTGATTATTGTAGAGATTAAAACAAAAGTGAAAAAAGATTTTTTTTTCTACACTTTATAAAGATGTGTATTATATCATTTGTGGAAAATAAAAAATAGAATTTCAAGGGTCTAAACTTGGAAAATTCTACTTACAGCAATTATGTTAACAATTTATGTTCTTAAAAATGAACTATTATTTACTTCTAACAAGGAGACATGAATTTGGCATGCATTTGGGTGAATAAAATCATGAATTAGTAATTCATGGAAAAGAAAAAAGACAAGAAACCACTTACCCACTTGCTGGTTTTGGGTGTGTTTTTTTGGTTGTTGTTTTTTGTTTTGTTTAGGCTTTTTCGGGGTTTTTTTGCGGGGGGGAGGTTTGTTGCTTTTTTTGTTTTCGGTTTGTTTTGTTTTCTTAGGGTTTTTTTTTCTGCTTGTGTTCGTGTCTTTATTTTCACTGCAATAGATCAAGGTCTTGAGGGCATTACCAGGCCTGACTGTCCCCATCCAGCCTTCTCAGGGGCAGTCCGTCCCTGGCCATGACCCTAGACTCCTTTCACCCCCCCAGGAGCCATCAGTCGCTGCCTCAGCGATGCAGGGACAGTCTCCACTCCCCAGCCCTGCCAAGCTGGGGACACTCGTGTGTCCCTGTCCCAGCCCAGCTTTGCCATTGCCAGGGCAGTGCCCCACGCCCAGCACGGGGGCCACCCTGGTGCCCTGTGTCCCTCCCTGCACTCAGCTGGGGCGGAGGGAAAGGCTCTGGCTGCCCAGCCACGTCTTGATGTCTTCCTGGGGAGCCTCTGCAGCTCCAGGGAGCTGCGAGCTCCCAGTACATGACTCAGTAGAAAACGTTCTCATTTTTTTCTCAGCAAAATTATTTTTATTGCCAGTCTGAACCTGTCTTGTTTCAATCTATGGCTTTTCATTCTGCTACTCCCTCCAGGCAGCTCTGGGAAAAGCCTAACCCTGTTAGTTTGGTGACAAACTCCTCTCAAAGCTTTCCCTTTTCCAGAGAACAAGCCCAGAACCCTCAGCCTCTCAGCAGAGCTTGCTTCAGTTTATTGATGTACGAATGTATTTCCAGTCTTATGTTCCCCTCCTGCAATTAAGAATCTTCAAACATTCCCACCCTGAAAGTACAATCCACAGAAAAAAAAATGCAGTAACTAAAATACTAACCATGCATTCAAATATGAGCTGTAACCAAGCAGAACTGATACAGAATAGAAATCAGAATTCATCTTTCACTAACAGGCAACAACATCTGGAATTCTGGTTGAAAGATCTGTGCCTGATGAAGTTTGAACTCTGTAAATCTGCACCAAATTTCTCAATAAATCGGTCAAGTAAAAACCCATAGGGACTTTTTGTTTGTTTGTTTGTTTGTTTGTTTGTTAATTTTTTGGGTTTTTTACTACATGACTAGATGCGTCATGGTTTTTAGCCCACACAGATGAAACACCACACAGACACTAGCTGAACTTCTTCCCCCACACCTTGGTGAAATTGGAAGGAGAATTGAAGTAAAACTTGAGATAAGAAAACGGTTTAATCATTTAAAATAAAGTAAAATGCAATAATAATGGTATTGTCATCATCATCACCATAAAAGGAAAGTCCGAAATGATGCACAATGCAATTGCTCAGCACTTGTTGACAGATGCCAGAACCCTCTTACCAAACCCAGACCAGCTGTCTTTCTGTATAGCTCCCCCAGTTTAAATAACTGAGGCTGATGCTCTGTGGTGTGGAATAGTGTTTTGGCCAGTTTGGGTCACCTGTCCTGGCTGTGCTCCCCCCCGGTTTGGCAGGGTCCTTTTGGATTTTTTCTTTGAGGACCACCTCAGAATTCATTGTGTCTGAATGTGTTGCTTAGTATTAGGAATGTATTTAACTTAGCATGAACTGCTATTTTTCTTTTTTTTTTTCTATTTTCTCTTTGTCTTCTTTCCTTTTTTATTTTTTCTTTGTCTTTTTCCCTTCTTTTAATCTCTTTTTCAAAGCAAATATGTTTATTGTATTATTTACAGTAATTGTACAAGACTATTCTCCAATGATAGAAGCTGCATTCATGCCTCCTGTAAAGCACTCTATTTCTCAGTTTCTCTTTGAGACCCAAATAAAGCATGAAATTTATGAGGAATGTAACTGGTTTTGCAATAGACTTTATTTATTGTCTTCTAGGGACAAGCACAAATTTATGGAGCAGTGGACTAGATGTGCAGTACCATTGTGCAATCATAGTACTCCATGTACCAATTTACCCTTCCAGAAGATTAGAATCTTATCCAGAAAAGTTGTTTGGTTCAGCTTTGTCCTTAAGATTGGATTTCATTTATTTCATTTCCATTTTGTTACACATATTACAAGAACTAAACATATTACAAGAGTTATGGATTTTGTAGGTTCAGATATTCTCACTTCCCCCTTTTATTCTTCTCAAAATGGAAGAGAATGAGATTCTTTTCATTTCCATCATGCACAATTTTTTAAAAGTTTTATCTTTCTTTCTCCCTAGGATTTTAGAGCAAAGATCAACATCTCAAAAATCACTGCAAATTGCTGCATGCTATTGTTGCTTGCTTTAAAAGCTATCTAAAATGAAATCTTACATAACATAAACTTGACAGATATCATCTCAGTCATCTCTTCCTCTGTTTTAGCACATGTAGTAGAATAATGCTACAGAAAAAAATTGTAACAAGCCAGTAAGCAATAATGTTCAGAGAATTTTAGATGGATTCAACATTAGTGATAAAACCACTTAGGAGCAGAGACACTACGGAGACAGAGACAAAGAAGAGGATCCTGCTTCTACAAAAATAAGCTAAAGAACAGGAGACATATAAGGTTATTGTGCATATCCTAATTAAAATGGAGTATTTTGCCAATTAAAAAGATTCATGACCTAAATCTTCTACTTTTATTGGTAATTTACAAAATCAAAATAGTTTATCCTCCTCAAGTATAGGACTTGTTCAATTCCGCAGGACAAACAACTATTCTTATTTTTGTCAGAATAAAAAAATCCAAGTTGTCAAAATAGGAAGAATGGTGATTTTTTGTACAAATACAAAATTTACTTAGGAGTATAAAACAGTCAAATGGTTAATCAAACTGCTTTTCTACAATTCCAGATGAAATGAAACAAAAAACCCTGAAAAGTCCCAAATAAATATTATGACAAATAGAAATTTCAGCTCGATTTAGAAAAGAAGGATGGATTCTTAGTATTTTCTTATGGAGAAAAATTGCTCTTCCTGTTGCAAAATCAAACAGAAGGATAGAGAGCTTATACTTTAAAAAAAACATGTAGGTGGTAAATAAAACTAAATCCTGACATGTTTCAAACCAAAACAAAGACCTCAGCAGATAGCAAAAGATTATTATAAAACAATTTTCACTGGATTTATGACAGTTCAGGAAAGAGCAGAAAATAGAAAATGAAATAATGACGTTATATATGGTTGAATGTGCAAAAGAGGATAGTAGACTAGCTAACATGTATAAGAGAGTCTTAGACAGGGTTACATGGATAAAAAATATGCATTTTTATACATATCAGGGTTGTGATAGTCTATGATACTTATTGCATTGCTTGACATAAAATGTTCACAAATAATTCAATCTAGCAAAGACAAGATTCCTGCTGTGTCTTTAACAACAAAAGGGGATATAATCCCTAAAACTGTACTCAAAAAAACAGACTTTGCTGATGAGCTGAATTAACTTTTGGTAGGTGAGGGATGTTTCATTGTAGTGGTGTCACTTAATGAAAGCAATTCCTTGGCAAAAAAAACCTCCTACACTTCTGGATCTCTGTACTTTGAAACAGGGCATTCACAATGCCAACTATTATGAAATTTTACATGCGCCTATAAAATTGATGTCCCTAAACATATATTATTGAAATATAGTATTTCATCTAACCAAGATGACTGACACCAAAATCAAAATATGTGTTGCTCTATTTCAAGATTCTATTTATGAATCAGCCTAGATGGACTCAGGGTAAGAGGTCAAACCAGTTTGAACTGATATTGTTTTACATTGACAATGTTTCAAACATTTTACAAATGATTTTTGAAAATTATTGGACAGTAGAGTAGCTGATTCCTGATAATGTGTATTTCCTTGGATTGACTTCTACCAGTAGACATGCATAGGGACTTTTTACCTGTACAAAAGGATTTGTCTCTGTATACTTGGTCCTATTTTTATATATAAAGGTGCAAAAGTAAAGGGGTTTATTTTTCCTTCTGCATAGAAGTTAAACACTTTCTAATAAATTACCAAAAAAAGTCAAGTTTAGTCTTTTTTGCATTATGTTCTTTAAATACGCAATGAAAAGGAAGCATACCAGAACATATAACTGATTTTGACTTAACGTAATAAAAGTTTTTCCATAACTGAACAACATGTTGACTAAGCAGTTCAGGAAATTGAGAAATAAATGAAAGATATAGACCACCTATAATCTGTTGATCAGTGTGTAACAGCAATTTTTCAGAATAGTTTTATTTCCCTCAGCTGTGAGACTTGTAGGGTTTGAGTTTCACCTTGTTGTAAGGAAAGGCAAAAAACCCAACCTCTTTTGCCTCCTGAAAATCTGATGAACAATTAGTTGTCTAAAGAGTTGTACTGACATCACATTGATTGTTTGCCAAACATTCATGTACACACTTAAAAAGTATCCAAGAGAGATTGAATAATGACGTGTTTTTCCTCCTGGAAAAAAAACAACCACCACAAAAGAGAAAACCAACAACATAAAAAAACCAACCCAAAAATACCTACAAAAAAGCAAAACTTATGCATTCTTTTAAAATGGTTATTTGTTTCCATGCACTGCAGTAAAATAGTCACATTGTTTAGTGACTTTTCCAATTATAGTACTATCTTTTACAGTGTTTGGAAATTTTTTCTTTCAGTTAATTACATATAATGCTCTAAACATAATGTATTTTGCCATCTTCTGATGAACAAAAGAAACAACACTTTCTTTACCTTATGCCTTCACTTCCAAATCAATTTTTTACAGGAAACAACTTTTTTTGCCCCAGGAGAAACATTCACTTTTCAGAGACAATATCATGTTGTCAGCAAATCTTTTTTCATTTAATGGAAAATCACTACTACATTTGGGCTTAAGATTTATAAAATAGGTCTTGTGTCCCTGTGATGACTTTCATGAGAAAGAGATACAAAAGGCACTGATACTTAAAATATCAAGGTATACTCTTAATTCTTCATGGAATTCTTTTGATTTCAGTAGGGTTTTTAGCAGATGTTATATAGTCATATACTGCAAGGCTGTAGTCATACACTGCTGCAAGGCAACAACATATGTAATTTTTTTACTAAAATTTAATGCAGTAGCAGGTGAACTGGAGCTAACTGCTTTAATCCTGCATCTGTCATTGAAATGGTACTTTGCTAATAGCTGTCTGTGTGACCATTTTTCAACATCTCTGCTCCAAAAGATTATTTTGTCTGTCCTTAATTCTTGTGCTCTGAGAGGTTTGTATATACCTTGCAATTTTTTTAGTTTGTTACCCTCATATGTGAATTTTCCTGCTTATCTTTTAGTGCATTTCTTAAAAAAAATAAATATTTGAAGTTACATTAAACAATCACACTCTAGGTAGTTCTACACCTGTAGGATATATGCCTGGAGTTGGTCTTGAGGCTAACCAAAAGAAATGAGGAAATGGTATCTAGCATGCGTAAAGGTCTCAATATACAGTAAATTTAGTTGTAACCTGGAGTTGTAGGCCAATGAGAAAGTGTAAAAATGTGTTAGCAAATATATAAAAATAATCCCAAGCTGACCATTGAGGGCTGAAGGAGAAACAAGCAACATGAACATCATATTCCTCCTGGTGAAGGATTCCAGATGCTGACAATTCATCATAACCCTCCCTGCTCTGTGAAACTACAGATCTTAGGGCCAGAGGACCAGGAGAGGCATGAGCAGAACACCAGAAAAAGGGGTAGAAACTAAGAACTTTGTATAGAACAATTTTAGTTTCATCATTATCTTTTTTATATAACTATTAGACCTGGACTAATAATTATTAGACTCTTGAGATTTCAGTTACAGTAACAATAAATCATTGATTTTATTTATATCCAAGATGTGCTTCCTTTTTTGCCTATAAACAAGATTTTGAGCACAGTATCCTTCAGGACCTAATTCACTGCATTCAATCTGTTCTAATTACTACTGCTGACCTAGTGGAAACAAGGTAAGTAGAGCACTGCTAATTAGTATAACGATAACAAGAAAAATCTTACTTAGGGGAAAAAAAATTTAAGTTTTACATCTGTATCAGATAAAAGATAGAGTTGTCTTTCCTTAGAAAAGTGAGACATTTAAAAAATTTACATGAAGACTCCTTCCACAGCTTTTGCCATAGAAAATAAATCCTGTTTGCTGCTTTTGTGTGCCAAAAAAAGGACAAAAATTATATATGTATGTACATACATGTAGGTATGTAGCAGTTCTATATAAATAGCCCTAGAAAACAGTCTATGCACAATAAGGTGTTTGACTCCAGCATAGTGACATTTTACAGAGAAATTCAGAGCTGATGTGACAGCAGGGGGCCTTGAGAAGTAAAGATGGAAGCTGTGGCCTGTGGGTAACATTCCACAAATTGTTGAAAGGTTCATGCTCTGTAGTCTTCTGGTGTGTTACATCTACTTTTATGGAGAGATGAAAGACAACGTTGTTCTTGAATTATTGTGAAGAACTGAAAGTATCTCAGTATAATAATACAGAAGAAAGGTCCTAATAATAATGAACATTCAATTAATAAAAAACTTAATGAAACACAGGGTGAAAAAAGAAAACCCCCCCTAACTCTAGTGCAATACTCTTGTAGCTGTAAGGGAAGCTCACCATCAGATTTATCTTGAGATCTAATTTACAAAAATGTAACTTTACATTGTAATGTCTACAATGCAAAACACTTTCAAGAGTTTTCACCGAGTTAGAGGGGAGAGACACAGTAATAATGCAGTGACTATTTAAGAGCCACAGCTCAGCTGTTATATGACACCTACATTCTAAAGAATAAGGTATTAGAGAAGATCAGATACCAGATGGCTCAGCAGAATAATGGAAATAATAGTGTTAAAATAACAGTGAAATAAAAGAAGGTCAATTAAATAAAAAAATCAATTAAATCAAACATTAAAAAAAATTTTAAAACAACCAAAAAATAAAACCAAAACCAGATGAGAATAAGAAATTTCTAATTGTCAGTGTTGAACTTCTTCTTTACTAGAACAAACATTCAAATATTCCTTAACAGTGGATCCTTTTCTCTGAGTTTAAAAAAAAAGAAATAAAATATTCCAAGACTAGACATATTAGTTAGACCTCAATATTTCTTTGCTAAAAATATCTCAGACATTATTTATATTCATTTTAGCATGACAGACATTTCATCAATGTATGAGAAAATAACCAGAAGAAATTGGAAAAAAACAATCCTGAGTTCAGAAGAGTCCTTCATTTCTTGATCTACCTACATTTCAAACATTCTGGAGGTTATACTAAAACAGGTGTTCAGGGCATATTTTTGCTTGCTCTGAAAGTTTTAGTCTTATGGGCTTGCACTCTCCCAGAACTAGTTTCTGATCTTATGGGCAGCTTTCAGGAGTGAAGCAGCGTGTACTAGACTGAGAATATTAAGACAACGATGCCTCAAGGTAAAGCATTTTGTGTTCACTTGCAAAAGAGTATTAGCAGAGAGAGACACAGAGTGACTCTAGAGAAACTGCTATGGCAATTTTTTCCTGTTGAGAAAGAAGTCTGTAGTTTTTCTGTCCTTCAGCTTCATATCCTTTAGAATGTACAACAGTACTTTTCAGTCCCTCAGGGGTATATTAAGGACAAGTTTATAAAAAGGCTGTTAGATATCTTAAGCTTTTTTTAACACAGATTATATAGGTACCTTAGTTCTGTCTGCACAGAAATTTACAATGTGCATGCTAAATATAACTTTGATAACTGATGTACAAACTGACAAAGAAAAATAACCCCCCCAAACCAGAATAGTTGCTAAACACGTTAATTTTAGCATTATGAACCTCCATTATTGTCGTATACATTATGGTTACACAAGACTGGGATTTATGGCGTAAATCCATGGTATTTCTGCCACCTACTCTTTTTTTCTCTTTATGCAATCTTTCTGACTGTTATGTCGTATAGTAGTTCATGGGGTTTGATCTGTTTCTCTGGCCAAGACAGGGAAGGTTCTGAGTTCCAGCAGCACTTTATTTACTGGTATATCTATTTAGATTGTATGGGAAGGGGAAAGGGTGGCAACTTAAACTTTGTTTGGTAGTATAGGAAAGGAAAGGTATTTGCTGTGATTTCAAAACAGCATTAAGGTGTCTAAATTCTTATTAACTTGGGTAGAGAAATAGCACAAGCCTGAGAAGTTTCCCCAGATACCCCTCAGAAGAGAGCTTTTTCTTCAGCTATTGTTACTAGGCCACCGTTTGAATTACAAAAATGCATTATCAAGACACATTAACATTTCTACAATAATGATCACATTCTTATGATCATTATTCTGTCTCCTTGATAATGTCTTACTGCTAGATTATTGTATTGCACAAGGCAATGTCTATTTTCTCTTCTGTGAGAGTATTATTACATTTCACTTTGGGGTATTTTACATTTCCTCTGTGTAACTATGTAGAAATTTAAAAATGTGTGTTTCTGTCTTCCTTAAAAGACAAATGTTTCCACAGCCTTTTCAGACAATAATAGTTGAATGTTTGCAACAAAAAGTAGCATTTTTTTCAAGTACTAATTATATGCTTGGTGTTTAAAACATTTAAACATGATAGCAGACTTTACATTTCTTCAGTAAGTGTAGTTATAAGTATACATACAGGTACATATGTGTGTGTGTTTACATATATACTTCTAATCTCAAATGTATACACTAAAATAAAGCTTGAAGCATTAAACATATTCCCACATCCTCTAACAAATTTGGTAGCTTTCATATTCCTTTCTCTTCTTTCACCTTCTAGGTCTTTATCTTTAGTCTACTATTTGGAAAAAACTACAAATTTGATAATAAGGAGTTCATTAAGATAAAGAATAAAACTCTTTGGGTAAAATGCTCCTAAAAACTAGTTTTAAAATAATTGCAATAAAGTACTAACCTGAAAAGTAACTTGCTTTTCTTTGTCCCTTAAAACTACAATAATCATACAAGTTATGTGTCTACTATGTAATGTTATAACTATTATCAAAGAGAAGCATAATGAAAATTATATAACCACAATCTAGTCACAAATGTATCTACCAGATTACAAGGTTTTAGTATATTCTTTTACTTTGACTTGTCTTGCTTTTCTCTGTGCATTATAAAGTATCAATGTATATGTAGAGGCACATTGTTTTTTGAATGTAGAACTAGCACATGAATGATGATAAAAGTTAGTTTTTAAAGAATTAAGCTTTCATCTGCAGAGGTGTTAATAATTACTTCTCAAATTGGGAAGATTCCATCAAAGTCATAGAAAATATTATTGTTTGAATAGAAAAGAAGACCTCGGCTTTCATATTTTGTCCTTTTGATATATGTATTTAATACTAAAATATGTGTTACATTTTCTACCACATGAACACAATTTTAAAATAATATCAGTTTAAGATGTTTAACAAAACTTCAGAAAATCCGATTTTACTGCAAACTTAAGCTTCAACTGGTGCCTTTCCTGGTCTTAAAAAATTGAGAGGCAGACACGGTTAAGGGATAAGGGGTTTTTAATGAGGATCCTTATGGTGCGCCACTTCACCAAGGTGGGATGCGCCGCAATGCACACACAAGATAGACTGCCTATAGAATTTTTAGACCTCACAGATTAGCATATCTAACAAGGATGCCCCAGTGGGAGACCTGGATGAATGGCACGGTATTCCCCCATTGAGGAATTCCCCCCTAGTTGACAGGATATGTTCTAGAGAGGACCTTGGTTTCCCAACATAGTATAGAGTTTTCCACCCTCCTACTACGAGGCCTTTAGGATGTTTGGTCTCCTGGCCTAACAAAATACTAGGACTATGCTAAATTATCAGACTTAAGGAATTACAACTATGCATGCTAAGAATACTGAGGATACGTAAATGTTATATAAAAGGTATATAAAAGAAAAGGCAAAAAAATCACCTTGGCATCACAATGAGGCCAAAGTTAAATAGCTAATGTGTTAGAAACAGGATATTTTGGGATTATTTTTTAAAGACATATTCAGGTTTTATATAACTAAAGCAGAAACTGGACAAAATTCAAAGTTATAGTCCAGAAAATTATCTCAATTACAATTTTATTTGTGATGTACTCAAGCTCCATACTGTTTACTTTTTTCTCAGTGAGCATCATTATGCATTTGGATTTCTGGTTTTGGTGCATATACTAAAATCCTAATTATAACACTACTGTGTAATTTGAAATTTATTTCACGACTACACTGCACCTACATATTTCACCTTAGTATACTCTCACATCAGACACTGAAATTATGATTTCTGCAAATCTAAATTAAATTATCTAGTACCTAAAAAAGTACAGTCTCATTTACAATGCTTCTTGTCTCTGTATAGTCTTGTACTTCTCCCAGTTCCTAAATTGAAATGTGAATTGTCGTGCAGGGAGGGTTTCTGTAGCCATTAAGTTATGATATAAAATGACCTCACACTGGCAATTGCCACCTAATAAGGTAAAGTTGTTCGTAAGCAGTCACTATTGAAGACAAAGGTTTAAAACAGTTACTGCTAGATAGCTTTTATTTTTTAATATGAACTTCATGGGAGTACTCAGTATAGATTGCTATAGGAAATTACAATAATTTCTTTTTCTGAGCTGCTGATGATCTGACCTGGAATAATATGCATGACTGAAGTCACTTCGTCAGATTTAACAGCTGAATTCCTGAGTATGAGAAGCAGAAAATTCCTATTTTGCAATAGCTTCACTCTGTCACTAATTTTGATCCAAATAGACATTCTTTTTATTAAAAAAAAAAAAAAAAGAAAATAAAAATCAAAAATGAGTATCTGTTTCCCACAGTTTAATAATTTTTCATTTATATAATAGTTCACCAAATGGCATACTGAGTCATGTAACTTAACATAATCTGTGATAAAAAGCAATCATAAATACACTTAGTGTCTCAGTCATTATAAACACATAGTAATTTGGTGTGATTTGCAGTTTTTGTAGACTTGTAAATGTTAATGAGTTATAACAATACCACCTTGATTTCTTTTCGAGGACAGAACAGAAGAATTCCCTGTGACTTTCATCATAGAAAAGATTGGAAAATTATTTGCTAATTTTGGTCAAAAAACAAATAAAAAAGTCTCAGTTTATGCTTACATGCTTCAGATCTTTTCTGAGGAAACATCCAAGATTTGAAAACTGCAGAGAAGGATGAGTTTTACAACTGTGTCTCCTTAACAAATAAAAAATATTTTCTTAGGAGAATTTCTGCTAGGACCAACTTTATAAAATTTGGCCCAATCATCAAAATGGCATGATTTGTTTTCTTTTGCAGAATTATGTTAGTGTTTACCATTCTTTATCATTTAAGATCTTGAAGATCATATGATTTTGTGCCATGTTCTCTGCTGAACACAGAGTACTTTTTATTGGCTGGAAACAAGGCTTGGCTGGAAACAGAGCATTGAGTATAAAGTTCACACTTAATAATTCCTTCTAAATTAAATTAATTCCACTGAGTAACAGCTATGTGTGTTTCCCCTGGTATTAATGCTGTAACACCCATCATCTTTTGCTATAGCACCATTAGATAATACAGATAGTATTATCAGTACACCAGATTGGTTAGAATAAAAATCTGAGACTATACATAAATGTCTAGCGAAAAGAAACCCCGTAAGAGAAGATGGCAACATAATTGGTAAATCAGACAAGCAAAAGCATGAATACAGAGAAAGGCAACAATTAAGGAGAAGCAAAAAATAAGGGAGAAGTAAAAGAGTTCAGGAAATCTGTAGCTCTGTATTCAGTGAGAGGGTTAACAACTAACACATTGCATAAGGCTGTGTCATATTTGTATGTCAGGTTTTAACATATATGCTGTATACCAGTGAGCTCTTGCAGTGCATTATATTTATATAGGAATGTGTGTTTGTGTCTCTTGAATATTCCATTTATATTCCTGGTTATATGAACAGCAAACAATTCAGTCGCACCCTCATTTAGCCTTCAGATATAATGAAGTGGTAATAGACCTTCCTAGCTATGAGAACATTTGAGTTTCTATGTCTAATTACAATTTTTTGAACCATAGTCATGAAAATCTAATCATTGTGACCATAGTCTTCTGGAAATTATACTATAGAAGAACAAAATGCAGGCAATTTAATGTTTGCTATGGTTCATCAAATTCAGACTCCTCATGCATAACTTGGTCACATTTATTTGTGCACCACAGGGGTGTAACTCCAAAAGGGAAAGCCAGACTCAGAATGTGCTTCACAAAAAGTTGTTGTTCCCTTGGCAACTAATATGGTACTAAATGTTCCGTCAGGTAGCATATCTCACAACACTGAAACACATCGCTGTTATTGCAGAAAATGCATGCAACCCAAAATCCCATACTAAAAGTGAATGCAGTAGATGTTCCTGTATATTTCATCCCAAAATGCTTGTCACCCATATAAGGTTGTCTTCCATCTCTCTGCCTCTCTGCCATTTAAAGATTATTTTTTTCCCCCTAATATATTGTTTTACCTAGGGTATCAGTCTTTTCCTCTAATTATTTCTTCCAGTCCCAAATTCTCTTTCCAAGGTTCTTTTTCCCTCTGTTTCTCACATGCATCTCAATTTCTTTGTCTTTTCATCAGAGCTGAGACTTCTTAGGAAAATCTTTTCCTTTCAATTTCAGTTGCCTTCCATTGCACTTCCAATAATCTTTAATTGAGGCTGAAGAGGCTTTTTCAGCATCAGCATTTGATCTGGGTTCTCAGGGGCCATCTGGGGCTATTTTGTTGTGCTCTATATGTTGTAGGAATCTTACAATGCTTGCTGATGACCCTGAGCTTGGAACTTATCTCTGAGAGACACCCTGGTTTAAAGTGATTATTGGAAAACAGGACAAAAGAAATGTAATTAAGATAATTCTGTGAATGGAAAAATGTAATGGTCTTACCAGTGCTGAAACTCAACAGAAATATGGAGAAAATATATACATTAGGAGACATATATTCTGCAATTGTAGTCAGTGGTAGAAGCAAAGACTAAGAATAGAACCAGTAAGATGGATCTCTTTTTGATACTGACAGGGTTTTTTGATGTCTCTGTGGCCTAGTTTAGTCTGGGCTAGAGTTCATATTCTTAGCAGCTGGTACACTGCTGTACTTCATATTCAGTATGAGGATAATTTTGATAACATGCTGATGTTTTAGTTGTTGCTAACTAGTGCTCAACCTAAGTTAAGGACCTGGCATTTTTCCATGTTCTGCCACTAAGGAAGGGCACAAAAAGCTGGAAGGAGGCATAGCTAAGACAGCTGACCTGAAGTGGTCAAAAGAATATTCATATAACACTCGTAGAACCACACAAATTTTTGGGTTAGAACCATAAAATCATCTAGCTCTAGCCCTCCTGCCACAGGCAGGAACATCTACCACTCTACCAGGCTGCTCAAAGCCCAATCCAACTTGGCCTTAATCACTTCCAGGAATGGGGGCATCCACAACTTCTCTGGGCAGCCTGTTCCAGTGCAATAACACCCTCACAGTAAAGAATTTTGGCTTAGTATCTAAACCTGCCCTCTTTCAGTTTAAAGTCATTATCCCTTGTTCTGTCACTACATTGCTTTGTCATTTATTTTCCACCTTTTCCTCTTTTTTTGTGCAATTTTTAAAATGTTGCATGTTTCATTTTTACATGGCATTTTGATTCATCAAACTTTGATATTTAAGGAAACATTTTAGCATAAAAATTTACCTTACACTTTGTTCAGTATTTGATGTCTTTTTCAGAAAGACACACACACAAAAACATCCAGAAACATCTTAAATTGGTTTATTTTAACCTTTGCCTTTGGTTTAATTAACAGATTAACTACTTAGTGCAGGATAGCTTTCTCACTCAAAGACAAGGGCTAGATCCTCTTTATCTTTTATATTTTTTGCTGAAGATCAAATCTATATTTTCTTCAATACAGAAAAGATTACATTGTCATAAGTAAACATAATGGAAACATTTAGGATAAGCATGATCATTGTAGGTTTTCCTTAGAGTTCAATAAAATTTAGTTAATATTTTTTATTTGTGTAGTCACTCAGTTTCTCTTTCATTAGTCCAAACTAGAAGCTAGGGATTAACAAGCTGTGGAAAAAAAAGCAGAATTTTTATTTTTCTAACTTTATCAGTGTTCTGATGTTTCAGTAATGGTACCAATGAATGAATGAACAGTTTTGAGATAATTCCTTCTTGAAAAATACGTTTTGCAGCTTTCCACATAATAGGAAACACTGGATAGCAGTTTGAAATGCAAAAATATTGGAGTTTCTCTCCTTTCTCTTTAATTGTTTTTTGAAATGGAATTTTCCACTTGAAACAGATCACCTTCCTTGACTTGCTGGCAGTGCTCTTTCAGGTGCAGCCCAGGATACAACGGGCCCTCTTGGCCACAAGGGCACTGCTGGCCCATGTACAGGTTTCTTTTCCACTGGGACCCCCAGGTCTTTTCCAACAGAGCTGGGCTTTCCAGCAGGTCAGCTCCCAGCCTGTGCTAGTGCATGAGGTTACTCTTACCCAGGTGCAGGATCCTGCATTTGCCTTTGTTGAATTGCAGACAGTTCTTCTCTGCCCATCTCTCCAACCTGTCCAGGTCTTCTGAAGGGCTGCATATCACTCAGGGGGATCAACCCAAAGCTTCTCCCAGCTGTGTGTCGTTGGTGAACTTGCTGAGGAGACATCTAGACCTTCATCAAGTCATTGATGAGTGAGTTAAACCATACTGGGCACTGCATCGAAACTTGGGGGACACCACTAGTGACAGGCCTCTAACTAGATCCTGTGACACTGATTATGACTCTCTGGGATCTGCTATTCAGTCAGTTCTCAATTCACCTCACTGTGCTCTCATCCAGCCTGTATGTGAAGAAGTTTAGTAATATCTACTGTATGAGGTGTTATTAGTCTTAGAGACTGTTCTGATCTCAAACTTTTATTTTTAATACACATTTTTAAAAATAGAAACAAGAAGTTAAAGAATATGGAGCTAGACTTTTCAGTGGTATTTCCTAACATTAAGGGGCCATGGCCACAAACCAAAATGAAAGGAATTCACTTTGAACAGGAAAAAGCACCCTTCTGTTGAGAACACAGGAATATGTTCCCCAGAGACTCTGTGAAGTTTCCACCTTGAAGACATTCAAAAGCCACCTGGAGATGGTCCTGGGAAACCTATTCTATGTGACCTTAATTCAGCAGGGGAACTGACTAGATGACCTCCTGAAATCCCTTCCAATCTGAGCAACTCTGCAATTGAATTAGAGATGTTACATTCTACCAAGGTTTAAAGATTTTTAGGGTTAACAATAAAAATCACAAGTAGTTACTACAGCACATTAGAAACTGTATTTGCCATTTGTTTCCGATCAATTTTGCTTTTTTTTTTTCCTAAGAAAAAAATTACACAGACCATTATCAGGAGCACAGTGGAGTGTTCTCTTGTAAGCCTTGGAATGAAGGTAATTCAGCCTGAAGATTTTAAGTAAAGTCTCAGAGCTTTTATTTTTATGGCATTCCTTTTGCTATCATATTGCTGCGTTATGCACTTAACATATAACTACACTTCTTTTAGAAATGTGTCCACTGGTCATGAAATCTATAAAGACAGTTAAATCATATTCGCTGGTTCTAACTGACAACAGACTTGGTGGTTGAAGCAACTTCTATACTGATTAAATTGAGGGTTTGGAAAAGCTCTACAGAATTCAGAAGGGTCAGAAGCCAGTAAAATAAAAAGTTAAGGCACTTCATGTTTATAAACCCTTTTCAATATCTTTTCAATATCAACTATCCTTTTTAAACTGAAAATGGCTGAAATGGCATCACATTCAATTCTGGGAACAGCAGGGGGTTCTTCTAAAATGGATGATCTAGGACTGAATTAAGCCAAATAAGGAAAATATTACATCTGAGAACCATTTATTGGTAATGAAAAGGCCATTGCCCTAATAAAGAAGAACAGGAAAGGCAGAAAAGGAGGAAGGAAAAGGAAAAAAGAATGGGGGGAAAGCGAGAGGAGACAGAGAGGAAAAGCAGGCATTACCACCAGAAGGTTGGGGCTTGTGGTGGATGTCCGAGCGGCAGGACTTGTGTGCACATCTCCCGTGTGAGGGGTGGCCGAACGCTGGGAGTGGGCTCTTGGGCATGATGTGCAGGAAAATGGACAGGGACAGGGACAGGGACAGGGCAGGGATGGCCATGGTGGGCTGGATTGGCGGAGCAGGGTGGAAAGCAGGTGGTTCAGGCAGGAATGAGGTTGGCAGGGATGAAGCAGGTAAGGGCATCAGGCAAGAACACAGTGAGGCAGGAAAGGCAATGGCTGGAGCAGGTGAGGGAGATCAAGTGGTAGGGCAGGACACAAGCTAGGTGGTCAGCAGGTGTCCAGACAGCAAGACAGAGAGCAAGGGAGCGAGCACAGGTAAGCAACTTCCTGTGAGGGCAAAAGTGAGGCTAGAGCCTCGTAGCTTGAGATGCAGTTACTTTTATACCCCCGGTTCTTCCCAAGGTAGGCTCGCTGACAGGAGACCATTGGCACAGTCAAACATCCAACTGCAGTCCATTTGTGGAGATCTTTTGTCACCTGATTGCAGAACCTTTCTAAAGGGCATAGTGTCCTCAGTAGTCTCCTCCCCACTGCCTGTTATGTGAAATGGCTGTCAGGCAAAGTCTCCCTAGAGACAAAGCTTTCCTCCACCTTCTCCCAGCTGCCTCCTGCAAGTAGCACTTGTGCAGCCTCTCCCACACATACTTCTGGTAATTTCAAACAATGTTGAGATAGAAAGATTAAATTGGCTCCCCACAAACAGTTTAAATTAGTCCTTTTTATTGTTGTTGTTTAGTTTGTTTGGTTGGTTTGGTTGATTTGGTTTTTGGTTTGTTTGGGTTTTTTTATAGTTTTTGTTTGGTTTTGTGTGTTTTATTTGTTTGCTTTTGCTTTTGCTTTTGTTTTTTAACTGCAGATGAATCGTGGTCGTTGTTTTATTTTTTAAATAAAGGATTCATTTAGGTAACTTATTTTTCTATAAAATAATAAAGGTAACCTGATTTTCTGTCATATACTGAAGCTGTCATGTGTAGCTCACTCTCAGAGAAGCAAAGTTTTCAGCTCGCAGAGATATGTTTATGACAAAACATAATGCATTGCTGAAGCAGAATGTGTGTAAGCTGTCTTATACAACCACTTAACACATACTGACTATTCCAAAATTAAGTAGGAGGGTTTAATATAGCTAGTAATCAAACACAGTAGATCCAATATTGTAGATGTTTGCTATCAAATGTCTAAATCTTTAAGTATTCAAATAAAAGCAGTCTGATTTTGAGTACTGCTTGGTAACACTTACTTCTTCCATCTATCTTGTGAAATATCTAGGATTCTGTGACACTTAGAATCCATAGGAGGATGACTAAGGACTTCATTGAAGGTTCTGCATTTATCTGAGACTCCAACTTTTCTATGAAATTAGTTTTATAATTATTTCTGAGCATCTGATTCTGATTCTTTGCCTGAAGTATAAGTGCCATGATTAAAAGTAAGCAAATAGATGGACACTGATGGTAACCTGTGTAAAGAAAGCTGGCTGTTTTGGAGAATATTTAATACTAATCCCATAAAGAAAACAAA
>VXBB01019066.1:43932-60451 GCA_013399915.1 Illadopsis cleaveri
AAAAAAAAAAAAAAAAAAAAACAACAAAAATCAGGGATAGAGGGAAAAGATGTTTGCAACTTTTTTAACCTCCAGAAAATGAGAAATGAATGATCGGACACACAGATGTTGCATCTCTGTAACTCTGATAATTAGTCAAAGGGTTCATAAATAGTATTTGTTCCCTTTTCAGAACACACTTTTAAGCCAAAGTTAATTAATGCAACAATGAATTATACTGCAAATAATGCCATTTTAGAGCTTTGAAGTACTACTTGCTCTGATTTCTGGTAGTGCTTATAATTTTAAAATATTTTCTACATGTTTATCTTTTTATTTTCTAAAAATTAATCAGAAAAGAGAATTAGAAATTTTCTGAGCAGAGGGAAGACACAGGCTATGCGAGGTTTAAATACAAATTGACATGTTTGACGTTAGAACAGGGAAAAGCTCAAACCTTATGATAGGGCCACTCTAAACCCAAATATATCAGAAAATATGCTCACTGGAGTGAGTTAACTTGATATTAGCCAAAAAAACTGAACCCTTTCCAATGGTGCCCAGCAAAAGGACCAGAGGCAATGGGAACAAACATAGGAAGTTCCATCTGAATATGAGGAAACTCTTTTTTACCGGGTGTGACTGAGCACTGGCACAGATAGCAGAGTCTCCATCTGAAGTGACATCCAAAAGCCTTCTGGACATGGTTCTGAGCTGTGAGATCCGGGTGGCCCTGCTTGAGCATGAGGCTTGGACCAGATGACCTCCAACATCAACCATTCTGTCATTCTGCGAGTTTGATTGAGCCCAACCTGCTACTTAACTATCTTACATGGGTCTTGCATGTCTTAAATGGGTCTTAAAATATCACTGTTTCCTCTCGAGCTTGCACAACTTCATAGCAGCCTCTATTCCAGGTCTTGCTGGTCACTGTGGGATAACTTTGGGAGATGAAACACTGGGGCAAAAGGAAGTATTGAGGTGAAGCCAGACGTTTGACAATACAGAGAACAGGGAGGATCACAAATCTCCATATAGACGATTTTCCTAAAGGACATCACCTACATACAATCATTTGCTATTTTTCTCTTATGAAGTGTGCTGGATTAGCTCCAACACAGATGATCAACTGTCCAATGTTTCACTGGACATAGGGCTATTTAGACTACAAAACTTCTAGAGTGGACCTGAACAAAGTGAACTTAACAAAAAGATTAAATCTGTATTTCATTGTCCTGTTTGCAAATTACATACCGGTGTAAAAATGAAACCGAAAAATCACAGTGAACTTCTGAAGTTTGATGAAGAAAAGAAAAAAATATTGCTTTTTTTACAGTTTTTTCACTTTCCAACAAGAAAAGTGAGTGGCTTAGTCTTTCTCATGGGTAAGTATTTTGACAAAACTAACAAAGGAAGAAGATAATCCATTAAGAAATGTTTGAACCATTATGCAATTGCAATTTTCATGTACTCATGAATGTCATAACTAAAAAAGATATGTGATTAAATTGCATGCATCTAAATAAACTTAATATGCCAATTTAAATGCAGATAATATAATTTATAGATAAATTGATGAAGAAAGCATTTTTTGCCACAATACTGCAAAAGATTTTCATAAATTATTTTGTTGTTCAACTTAAAGATTTACATATAGATTTGTCCTATATCAAAGATACTTTAAGTCAACAGATGTAGACTGCATTTAGTATGACATTTGATTCCATCTTAATAATATAAAATAAAAGGATCAAATGACCAAAGCAGTTTTCAGCAGACTGGGACACATTGATTATGTTAATTTGGAATGTCTGCGATGTCTGTGTCAGACTAAAAAATTAATATAATAAAAGTCATACTGGTAATGCCTGCATGTGGGAGACAATGTTGTATGAAATTAATGGTGAGAAAAAGATGTTAATTCTGAACTGCAAATTTTGTGAATACAAAATACTTTGTCTGCAATATGCAATTGCTCACTTAAAAACTTTTGTTCATCAGTGTTTGTATTCACTACTTTGGGTTTGATTTCTTCGTTTTTACATTCAGTTTGACTATCAACTATTAAAATCTTCATACAAACAGGTTTCGAAAAGTAAGCTTTTGCATAATAGCAGACCAGTGAACAACAGAAGACTTCAAGACTCCATGTCCAGGATTAGAAATCTGAAGAGAAAGCCAAACAGGCAGTAAGAATATAATGTAATAAATATGTAAATATATGTAAATAAATATAATGTCCTAATGTACACTATTTATCTTGTTTGATTTGGAAGGACAGTGAGCCAGCCTGCATAAAATGAGATTGACTTTGCCAAAGATAGCCAGGTTTTGTGTCTTATGATACGACATATGAAGAAAAGAGTGAGACATTCAGAAACTTACTACTGCTATAAATACAGAGAGTTATTCCTAAGCTTGACCACTTATTTAATGGGATTTTAATGCTAGGAAGGACCTTTTTATTAAAGTCCTCTACCTGCTTTTGACTGACTGACTGCTTCTTTTCTGAGTAAATTGTTACAATTCCTCCTGTGTGCTCCCCTTTTCTCCTCAGAAAAATTAGCTTTGGAAATAATCTAAACATAAATCTCAGAAGGAGACCTTCCACTCTATCTCTCTTTCTATTTTATGGGGCTGAAACCTGAAGTCTCATTTAATTTCTTTAACTATAACTAGAAATTACCAAGAATACTGCAACTAAGAACATTCCAGCTTAGGCAAAACATGTCTTACCTTGCACAGGAGCTAGGAGAGTTGGAAATCCAATCTGTAGCTTTTAGACATTATGGACATTCATGGCAGTGGTGAAAAAATATTGCTTTTTCCCAATTTTAGAATGTTTTCTTCCCCCTCCTCCAAATCCCTTCCTGTTGTTGGGAATGCTTAGAGATAGTTGATGATTTCCATTTTATTGTTTTGTATAAAATTGATAGTTTTTTAGGTTTTGTAAGTCAAGAATAAAAATAAGGCTGCAAATGATAAGGAATATAAAAGTGCAGGCATCCGTCCTCTAATACTTTGGACAGTATCATATTAACACAGAAGTCAAGAGTTAGAAAAAGGTCACTTTCGACAACACAGAAGAGTTTAAATTCAATAATACTATTATGAACAAACAGTAAGGATTCCTGAGTAAAACTCCATAGGTATGCATGCTTGTTCACTGAACATAGTGCTAAATGTCCATGAGCCAGATGTCAGTTGACTAGTCTGTCTGGAAGTAGATAAAAGCATAATGCCTTGCAAGTAGCTGTGGAATGAGATTCAGTGTAATGAAGTATTGGGGCTAATTAATATTATTTCTTGGGTAAGTTAATTAGCTCCGGGGTAGAATTATATTTGACAGAGGTATGTGGCTGTGATTCTGGAATTAGATAATTTGATGCCTGCTACTTCATGCCTTCATTGAATGATGCAAACAAACCCCTGCTTCTTGTCACATGATGCAAGGTGGCAGCGATGCTGTACTAACCTGCTTTGCAAAAGATAAGCTCTGATAAGCTCTGTGTACTTATATGGTAAGTATGTTTTTATCTGTGAAGAATCCTGGCTTTCTGGAGAAAATTTTCTTCATGTTTATAGGCATTTTTTGTGATCTTGGAAGACCTTTTTTATGAGGACTTTTAATCTTTATTTGGTGTTGGATTTTTTTTTTGTTCGTTTTTTGGTTTTTGCTTTGTTTTTTTTTTCCTCCTCTCTGTCATTTTGGAATAACTTATAAACACTTTTCTATAGCAGAGTGTAAACAGTTTTGATATACCTTGATATTTGTTTACAAATTTTGCAGACTTGTCTGTAGGTAAGGCTGGATTAGGCTGGTCTAAAACAAACAACTTACATTTTGAGACAGATACACAGATTCTGCTAAATTATGATGGATATATGATCCCTTACTAAGGGAAAATAGTCTGGAAGCCACCATTTTAGCTATAGTCTGCACTTAACTGGCATGAGACTAGATTAAAAAGAAGAGACCTGCATAAGCAGCTTAAGGCAGGTATGAAGTGATGAAGTTTGAAAGAAATAGAGAGAGTAGCTTCATTTGGACAAATGAAGGGATGTGTCCACAGTGTGCATGGTAAGACAGACCCTTAAGCAACTGTGACCTTAGCTGAATATATTGGACACATCAAAGTGTGGCACTGTACATCTACCAAATTGATCCTGAAAGTATCTCGGCAGGATGTTTTATCTCCAAAGAATCATAAAATAATTTAGGTTTGATGGACTACAGAATAATTTAGTTTGGAGTGGGGAACCCTCACTCAAGGCAGAACCAGCTTCAAAGCTGAATGTATCTTTGAAGTTACATCAAATTGTTCAGAGCTTTGGGTGAATTTTACTGAGAGTGGTGTCAACCTAGAGAGTTAATTCCTATGACATGGATGTAATCTCAGTATCATTGTCTCTGACCTAGGTGCATTAACAGGTGATCTTATTCCCAGTTTCTTTTGTAACTGTATGTCGTCCTTCCTTCAGGCTTTAATCTGGGTGAGAGTGAAGACAGTCCAGCTCCTGTATATATGGGACATTTTATTTGAGATATATGTACTTTATTGCTTTTCTTTGCTACAACATCTACTAGAAAACCGTTGTCTCTACTTTCAATGTCTTCTTTACCCACAAAGTCCTCACTGAGAAATTCTAGGAACAAGAATATTTAGGTCTCTCTGTTGACTAGAAAGGACTTCTCAGTTATGATGCAAACAGCATAATGTGCTTTAGAGTAAAATAACTATAATCCCTGATGTATGCTAACAAGAGGAGGTATGTGAGTAAAAAAACTACCCTGGCTCTCTAAATTTTCTGTAGATACCCAAAATACAAATGCAAAAACCTTGTCTCATACTGCTGAGTGGGACGACAGCTGGGCATGGGAATGCACTATGAAGGCTGACTCCAAATTATACTAGTATCAGTTCTTTGAGACACGAGAGCAACTTAACTATGCCAGAAAAAAAGGGATTTTATAACTTCTTCCCCTTGAAAATTCAACTAGGCTGCAATGAATCCTTCTTCTGCCAAAAAAGGGAAAAAAAAGAAAAGAAAAGGAGTAAAAGAGTGCAAAAAAGAGCAAAAGAGAAAAAGAGTAAAAGAGAAAAAGAGTAAAAAAGAAAAAGAGAAAAAAGAGAAAAAAGAGAAAAAGGAGAAAAAGGAGAAAAAGGAGAAAAAGGAGTCATTCAACATCAGAGTCCTCTCAAAGAACTTGGAATACTAACAATTCACTCATTATGTTGCTTCCATCAGTCAAAACTCATTAATATTAACGGTGTGAGGGGCAGGTAAAGGTAAGCCCTATAACAGAAAAAAAAAGGTAGAAATTAGGAAACAAGTCTATAATAATTTTAATAATAATTTTTTGATTAGAAATTTCTTTATAGTAGGAATTTCTTTCCTTTTTCCTCCCTTTTCTCTAATAAAGCTGGTCTAGAAGTATTTCTTTAATTAGTTAGATTTTAATTAGAATTAAAATAAATTTTTGACTTTACACTTGATGCATATTTCATTTCTGCCCATAAGTTTTTGAGTATAACATATTCAGTAATGATGTTATACTGCATGGTATATTAAGCTGAAGTAGATGAGACACATGGCAGGGTAGAGTAGGTAGAGAGACTTTTACAGTGCAGACACCAGTACTGATCTTTAAGAAACAGGGCCCTTATGAAGTGGAACTGGAATAAAATAACACTTTAATCAGTTTCCACAGTTTTAAATAGATGTCTCTCCTTTAAGTGCTAATGCAAGATACTTTTTGGCTTCAGTTTGAATTGCTGGCGGAGAATGTGGTGTCATGTTTTTCCTCCCTGTATGTCAGTCTGGTCCTAGCTAAGAAGAACAGAAGGACCCTTTGGAAAGGATTTTTAAATAAGCACATTGAAACATATATGTTTGCCAAGAATTAGAAGTGGTTAGAGGGAATAGATGAGACAAAGGAAGAGCTTACTACCCCATTTATAATAGTTGCACTTTACACTTATGTGCTGATTACATAGTTATAGAACATATTTAGAGACAAATGAATGTGTGGTTGTGTCTGTGATGATGAGAGCTGTGGGGACTATATGCTACTTATAAATGACAAGTGAAACTAGCAGATCGCAGAAGGTCAGCCACTCACAATACTAAAAGATTCTTCATACTTTCTGTGGCACACTTCCACTGAGGGAAAGACAGATTTTTTTCTTGCCTCTTCAGACCTTTTTTTTTGGGGAGGGTGAGGGGGGTGGGTGTAGCAGTGTGCATTTTGGGGTTGTCTAAAGTTCGGTATGTTTTTGTTATTTGTTCATAATGGTTCGTTCTGATCCCCCTACCCCAAAACCCCGTGGTATTTTCCTGGTAACAGACATTGTCAATCATCTTGTGAAGACCTAGAAAATTCTGAGGAAGATGCACTGCGATTCAGTCAGGTACTCACGTACCCACCTTTTTCATTGTTCTGTTAAGTATCCCTGTCCTGAGTCTCACCCTTTCGCCCCCTTCATTGGTTCTAAGTTCTCTCCTGCTCAGGGTACGCCCTGAGTACTTAAGGGGAGAACAGAGGGCCAGAGCTCACTTCTGCTTGTGAGCAACTCCCTGGGTGGAATAAAGCCTGGTGAATCCCACGTAAAGAGTCCACCCTTTCTTCCACGCTGCTGACAATGCTCCAGCCTGAGGTTCAGACCCACCAAACATCAAAGATACAAGGCTGTACCCCTCATATACGGACTGGTGAGACAGCTAGCCAATAAAGCTGCACCGGACACCAGCATAGGTGGGTATAGGGTGAGCGGACATTGTTAAAATTTAAGCTCTTTGGTTAATTTTTGGTGGAATACATTGAGTGCTGGTAGCTTGGCGTGCAGCTGCAGAGCAAGCTGCAGGTTGAGCTCTGGGTGGGAGCCTGAGAAAGAGGCCGAGAACGTAACAAAGGGCACAGGGACCTGTGACACCTGACCAGGGGACTGGACACTCAGTGACATGCCAGGAACTGAGGCTAGCAGACCCCAGACTATCACAATTTAGACTGTGAGGGTATGAAAACCCGGTGTTTCCTTTGTCTGGGGACACTCCTTGGAGACATCCAGTTCAAGCTATTATGCTGTTCTTGCACCCTGATTAAACTCATCTGAGGATGACAAAGACTGCTGTGGGTACCCTAGGGTTGAGTTGGGTAGGAAGCTTTGTCTGACTGTGTGTAAGTGGTGTGTGTAGGAGTCCAGTGGAGCAGCTGTTGGTTCATTGGAGCCACTTGCTGGAAAAGTACTTCTGTTGCGGGGTCGCCCCGTGTCACACAGCTGCGGGCAGCCCTGGGCACNGTACATGGGACAAACCATTACATAAAAAACTTATAAATAAGTGAAGCATAAAACAGAGAAAACCAAAAATCCACACTACAACAGACCTCAGTCCCCACTCAGGTGGTGCAAGTCAGAGTGGCTCCTGGATGATCAATCAGAAAAGTTTATTAACAAATTGATCCCAGGATCCTGACCATAGTGAGAAAAAAAACCTTATTAATGTCATCTATGGACAGTTCGGTGCATCTGAGTTGTTAGCTCTTTCCATATAATTTTTCTTTATTTTCCTGCCAGTAATGGGTTAGGTAGGGGCAAATACCAGATGTATGTATTCTTCCTAGTTGAGCTCAATAGCATATTTCTTCCAGGAAAGAATACACTCTCCAATTTATCATCTTTAAAGCTGTCCCTAACTTTATTGACATTTTGTACTTGCAGTAGCTGGAGGAGTCCAAAGTTGCCTATGTGGAGTTCAAAGCAGGTCAGAATGTAAAGATATGATGTACAGGCAGGTTATCTTTTTTTGTTGTTGTATTGCTGGTTCATATTTCTCTTTTTTTGTGTGGAGGTGGAAAAGTGAAAGTGGCTCTTTAGAGATCAGAAATTTTGTCATTTTACCTTGTTGCCCACACAAAAAATTCAGTACAATGGAGTAGAAACGCAAAGAAGCAGACAAACAATAAATGAGTGGGTAGAAGAGGAAAAAACATGTAATGGGGAGTGGGGGATAGAAATCAGGAGTAAATTATGGGTGGTGAAGTATTTTCACAGTTAAAATAGCCTTTTAGATTAAGTGAAATGATATTTAAAGTAATGAGAAATGTGGAAAAAATGATGAAAGAATGAACCCTGCACAGGACAGCCACAAGAATTACACCATTGGCCTGAAGCATTGTTCAAACCCTTTTTGAACCTGTCAGGCTTGCTGCTGTGACCACTTCCCTGGGGAGCCTCTTCCAGTGCCCAACCACCCTTTGGGTGGAAAACCTTTCCTTAATATCCAACATAAACCTCCTCTGACACAGCTTCATACCATTCCCTTGGATCCTGTCACTGGGCACCAGAGAAGAGATCAGTGTCTCCTCTCTGCTCCCCTTGCAAGGAAATTGCAGACTGCAATGAGGTTTCCTATTAGCCTCTTCTTCTCCAGGCTGAACAGGCCAAGTGACCTCAGGCACTCCACAACATAGTCCCTTAGGCATCTCCATAGGCTTCTTTTAGACACTCTGTAAGAGATTTACATCTTTCTTATATTGTGATGCCCAAAACTGCACACAATATTCAATACACTGCCCCAGCTCAGAGCAGAGCGGGACAATCCCCTCCCTTGCCCAGCTGGTGATGCTGTGCCTGATGTCACCCAGGGTAGAGTTGACTCTTCGCTGCCAGGGCACTGCTGACTCATATTTGAATTGCCATCAACCAGGACCCTCAGGCACCTTTCCACTGCATTGATTTCCAGCCTATCATTTCCAAGTGCTTGTTCCAGATGCAGAATCTGGCACTTCACTTCATTAAACTTCATAAAATTGGTGATTGCCCAGCCCTCTAATTAGTCAAATTTCTTTGTGGGGCATCTCTAGCTCTGAGGAAAGCAGCAGCTGCTCCCAAATTAGTATCATCAGCAAACTTAGCAACCCTTCCAGTTCTATAGCCAAGTCATTTTTGAAGGTGTTGAAGAGCACAAGGCCTAAGATGGAGCCCTGTGGAACCCCACTAGTGACAGGTCACCACTCTGATGTCACCCCATTCACTGTAACCCTTTGTGCCTGACCCTTGTGCCAGTTGCTCACCATCCCATGATATGTTTATCCAGCTGTGTGCTGGACATTTTATGCAGAAGGATGCTTGAGAGACAGTATCAAAAGCTTTTTTGAAATCCAGAAAGATTATCAATTGGCTTTCCTTGATCAACTAGGTTTGTTACCTTGTCATAAAAAAGAATTAGGTTTGACAAGCAGAGCTTCCCTCTCATGAAGCTGTGCTGGCTGTAACCACTGACTGTATTGTCCTCCAGGTGTTTTTCAATACATCCTAGAACAATCTTCTCCATAACTTTACCAGGCACTGATTGAGATTGAGAAGCCTGTACATTCCAGAGTCATCTTTCTTGCCCTTCTTGAAAGCTAGGACAATGGTAGCTAGCTTTCTGTTGACTAGGACCTCTGCAGATTCCCAAGACCACTCAAAAATCATTGAGAGAGGTTTTTGTCTAGTTCTTCTAGTATCTAGTTCTTTTAGTATTCTTGGATTAATCCCATCAGACTCCATAAATTCATAGGGACCCAGCTGGAGCAGCAGGTCCATCACAACTTCAGGGTCAACTGTCAGTTTATCATTCTGACAGTCGTGGTTCCCCAGTTTAGAGCACTGGGATCCCCTTCCCCTATCATCAATGCTGAAGACAGAGGTAAAGAATGAGTTAAACATCTCTGCCTTGTCTGTGTTCCTGTTTGTGAGGTGACCATCCTCATCCTGGCACAGGCCAACGTTATTCCTGCACTGCCATTTGCTTTTAACTCGTTTAAATAAACTCCTTTTATTGCCCTCCACAGTTCTGGAAAACTTCAGCACATGAATTTTCTCTCTACAGTGGGAAGCAGCATCTCTGTATTGCTTCCACTGGGCATACACCTTCCTTTTTTGCCTTATCTCCAAAGGAACATTCCTGCAAAAACAAGCTGGTCTTCTGCCTCAGCAAATTGACTTCTGACATTTAGGAATCGCCTGATCCTGTGCTTTATTAGATGGTGCTTAAAGCGTGACCGGCACTTGAGGAGCCCAGCACATACAAATGCATTTTACCAGGGGACCTTGGTCACTAACTCCCTGAGCTGCCTGAATTGTGGTCTCCTCATGTGCAGGGATGAAGTTTTGCTAGCACTTTTCCTCCTGTTAACAGAGTTTTTAATCCTGACTGCTTTGTGATCACTCCAGCCAAGATGGCCACCAGTTCACCTGTGAGACCCTCTCTGTCACCATGCAATAAATCAAATTTTCTTATCAACTCCCCTACTACCTGTACCATGAAATTATCATCCAGGTGTTTAAGGAGTCTTCTGGATCTGTTTCTTCCAGCTGCGTGGTGTTCCCAGTTAACATACAGCAAGCTGAAGTCTCCTATAAGGACAAATGTAGTTGATTAGGAGATCTCCCTTTGTTCCTTGAAGAATAATTTTTTAGTCTCTTCATCCTGGCCAGGCAGTCCATAGTAAACTCCCACAATGACATCTGCATTATTTGTTTGTCCCCTAGTCCTTACCCACAGGCTCTCAACCATGTAATCACCAAATATAAGCAACATTCCAGTCCCTCCATGGCATACAACACCAACTCCTGGCCTTGCCTGGCCTGTCTATCCATCCTGAAGAGGCTGTGACTGTCCAACATGGCACTTCCGTCACAGGACTCATCTCACCAGGTTTAACTTACGCCAATGATGTCAAATCTCTGGGACTGGTATAAAGCTTTGAGGTCACCGTTGGTTCCTCATGCTCCACGCATTGGCGTGGAAACATTTCAGGTGTGGTTTATTGTAGTCAACACCTCATGGAGCAGATTGAGGGATCCCACTAGTGCTCACTTCTTTAATTTTTGCCATGCCATACCCTTGTAAACCTGTTTTTTCTCCCTTTCTCCCTTACAAGTTCTGGATATCTGATAGCTTAGACACAGATGCTGGGGTAAAAGGAAGTGAAAAAGGTAGGAAACATGACCTCATATATCAGAGTAGCTGTGCATCCTGAAGAGCATTCTAATGCAAAAATGAAACCAGGTAATTTTCTCTCTCCCTTGATGACACACTCTGATGTTGATTTTCCTTCCAGTGTAAATGTTTCTTCGAGACCTGCAACTATGATTCTATGCATGCTCAGAATTCAGGCACGGCCTAGGCGTTGCATAGCTATTGGTTAAGATTTTCTGGAGCTCAGAAAAAGGCAGAACAGTATGTTTCTTCTAAAGGACACATTTCACAGATACAATCAGAGTATGCTGAACAGATGGTGCTTAACATGTTCTTTCAGGAAATCCATGATTAGGAGTAGCGGTCTGTGGTACAGGACTGAATGTCAGCTAGAAACGAGTGCATTAGGTAAGCTCCGAGAGCCTATATTTAGTTATATCTGAAAGGAATAAACTTTTATTTAAAAGGAATTCAGTTTCTGCCCTCTGAGACTGTTCCACAATGTGTACCAAAGTATAGTAGGTAAGTAAGTTTTGAAGTTTTGCTTCAAAAATGCAAGAGCTGAACCAAAATTTTGATATAAAGGCAACTTCACTCTCCAAATAATTTCTAATGATCAGTCTTTCATTTTGAGCATAAATTCTAGGTTTTAGATCTCAAATACACCCACAGTCCTGTGTTGAAAACCCACACTCCAGTAGGAGGATCAGAGGGAGATTGGATTTTATGGATGTGCTTAGTATTTTGTGAATGAGCTATTAGAATTTTCCCATTCAAATTCTTTAATTGTTTTTCCACAGCAAATGTTTGAAAGGAATCTAGAAAACCATCTCTGCAGTTTTATTTCTTCTTGAGATCCACTACCAAAAAAAAAAAAAAAAAATTTACATCACCTTACTTACCCTTAAAACCTTTTCTTGGATCACACCCTCAGTGGAAAAAAAAGTCATACATTTCATGCTTACTGGTAAAATGGTGAAAAGTAAGAAATCTCCCTCAGTTCTGATATTAAGGAGTATAAGGCTATGTAACTTCCAAATATGTTTTTAGTGTTTTACTGTATTGAACAATACAATCATTCCATTAAGCGTGGTCACATACATTGAAATAATGTGAACACATAAACTGAAAGTGTGAACACATAAATGTGAACACATAAACTCACCCATTCCAGTGGGCTTCCATTCAGAACAGATGTTACTTAATGCTATTATTACAACATGGGAAAAAATGTCTAGAGAGTAAGACTTTGTTCTGGGAACAGCTTTTTACGTAAGAATCTACAGTCTTAATAGGCAGGACAATAAATAGAAGCCACAAAGAGTTCAGAAACTTTGTGAAATAATGTAGCAAGTTAATGGCAAAGCAAGAGCTAGAAAACACAGATTCTGAGTCTTAAAATCTTTATCCTATTTACTAGAAAAATGACATCAATGAATAGCTTGTTGCACAGAAGAGGGTGAACAAAGCAGTGTAGATTAAGAGATGATTTCCTATCGCTGATGGATGTTCTCTTGAACGAATTTATGAAATCTGTGACAAGATTATGATGACCTGGATTAAGACTATAAACTATATGGAATAGAGTGATAATTAAATGCCATAAGAATTCTGACATGCTGTAGCATGTCAGTTACATTATTTAGAAAGACATTGTAGGAGAAAAAAAGATGTTTAAAGGAAACGAGTGAATATCATACAAATTATAAGCTTACAGACCCCCACACCCACACTCCCTCCAAATAACAAAAATACAGAAAATTGAGACTTGCTACTGAGTCATTATGTTTGAAAATCAGTGCATTAGTTCAGATAGTTTTTATAGCTAGTTAATCACTTGAATCATTCTCTGACTTTTGAAGAGATGCAGCTGTGAACGTGTAAAATAACCCTGACCCCAGACATTTAGACACTTCCATGAAAAAATTCCTGACCCTGGAGACACACAATAAAAATGGGATGCCTTCTCTAATTAAAACAGAAAGGTCAAACTTACATCTGTTTGCTTTCACACTTCGGCAGACCTGATAAGCAGAATTAGGCCTATCAGTTTCTCTACTCAAGTGTTTTTCTTGACAATCCTGGCAGTTGAAGGCAATGCCTTTGTCTCTAACTCTATTTACCCAGAATCACTTTCCTTTATGTATTTATTCCCTTGTTTTCTTAGAATTAGACTTAAACTTCTCACTCTGTATGGCTGTACTCAGCTCTTGCAGATGTGTAAGGTTCTGACTCAGTAGTTAGCATAGCTATGGCTAGCTGTGGCAGTCACAGCACAGTTTGTGAGACCTGAGAACATAACTGTCAGAAAAGCGTAAAAAGTTGTCTGATTTTACTGGATATTTTTAACTTGGACGCTATCTAAGAAGGCAGATGGGTAGGAAATTGTGTTCTGTTCTATTCTGCTCTGTTATGTGAAAAAACGTGGTTCTTCACGACCATTCAGGTCACACCATACTTTGCTCACAAAATCTAAATTCTTTGCGATATATATTTTTATTAATATATTATCTATTTTTTTTTTCATGGGCTCTTCATAGGGACCACTAGAGTGATCCCTTCTTTCAGGAATTATAATGAAATTGTAGATATACTGGGAGCATATCTGATGAGAAAATTGAGGCATCTGCATGTTTGTTACTCTTCCCCTGTTAAGGAAAATTGAAAATCAGGTGCAAAAGGATAATTGTTTTTATTTTTATAAAAAAAATAGGGTGTTTAGTATAGGAACTATAGTAAATGATAGAATGCCAAGATGCTGCTGCCAAGAAATTAAGATATTTCTTGGTCTGGACTTGCACCTTTGCAGAAAATACTTTAGTGCCATCAAAGGGTTATATCTGCCTTAGCAATGCCTCATTTTGTGGTGATGATGTAGGAAAGCACAGGAGGAGTATGGAATCTGCTCCTGCAGTTATAGGAAAATTGTCTTCTCAATAAGAACAATCTGCACGGAAGAAAGTGTCAGTGATGCTACTGACAGAAAAACAAGCTCATATATTCTAAAATATCCATGGACTAATATTATTTGATATATGAATTACTTTACTTCAATCAAAAAGAACATAGAAAAAGGCATTGTGGATCAGAGCAACAGAATGTTTAAGACTCACAATGCTTGCTTATAGATACAGGTCTGTAAAGGGTTTCTAGGTGTTGTCATATTATACATGAGTGTCTGCAAACATTTTCATGGAAAACCTGTCGTGAATTGTGACTAGTTAATACAGGTCTTCAAAAATTGAGAGCATATTTTTTCATAATCCTCTAAATTATGATAACTTGAAAACTGAGTGGTCACCTGATATGAATATTCATGTAGTTGCATATATGTTTTATTTTTATTGCAGACAGAATTCAAGTACTTGCCTATACAACTGACTTACACAATATATTAGAAAAAAAGCTTTTTCCAGAAATGATTTATCTATTTCTGAAATGAGTTTGAGAAAGGCAATTGATGAGAATGAACTCACACAAGGCATTTCACACAGGAAAAAAACATATAAGTGAAAATCTCAATTTATTCTCACAAACCATACCCCCTGCCAACATAATCTCATAATATATATCGTGAGTGAGATTTCACTCTGCAGCCCCTGTTTTCTGTGTTCATTTGGAAGCTTAGCAGGTGATTCCAAGCATTTAAACTTTCTTGAGACTCAAGTGACATCACTAGAGTCAGTATGTATATTCTACACATATAAATACACCTTCATCTCTCCAAGGAGATAGGCAGTAAGTTTCCCTGTGAAACTGTCCTCAGAAGCAAGGGAGTAGAACAAACCTGGCAGATCTTTAAGGAAGTCCATGGAGTGCAAGAGCTGGCAATCCCCAGGAGTAAGAAATCAGTCAAGCAAGTTGAGACAGTATGTCTGAGTAGAAATCTGCTGGTCAAACTAAAGGGAAAGAAGCAAATCCTAAAATGTATTCCACAGGTGGAAACAAGGACAGGTGCCCTGGGAAGTGTATAGAGAAGTTTAGTTGCATAGGAGTGGGGAAAGGAAGGCCAAGGCAAAATTGGAACTGAACTTAGCAAGAGATGCAAAGAATAACACGGGCTCCTGCGGGTACATTAGTCAAGGAAGATGTACCTGCCTGCTCCCCTTCATGAACTCTGATTGCTAGAATAGGAAAAAGTAGAATATCATTTGTATAGAGTAGGTTCTTTCAATGTAATCATTAAAACCAACCTCAACAGTAAAACAAACGTGGTCTGCCTGTGCTTTCTGTTTGTTCACCTGGATTTGCAAGGGCTAGTGAATTTAGCCCTGGGAGTAGGAGTTCTATTGTAGGACTTGCTTTCAGAGCCAGAAACAAAAAAAGGTCCTGGTCAGTTTCATTTACCAAAACAGAACACAGCATGACATCTTGCACAGGCTTCTTTCTAGCATATCAATTCCAGTGGCTAGCAGTAGGTAAAGCTGAAACAAAACAATCTCTTGATTTTATTCAATATCTTTCTATAGACAGTGTAGGTTTAGATGAAGGAAGGAAGCAATAGAGACTTTGGTCATTAATGAGCCACCACAAATGCTGGTTTGCATCATACTGTGTACAGCACCTGGCATGCAGAAGTCAAGCTGCAGCAAAGCCTGATGGTGTGGGTGCCAAACTGAAGAGGTTTTTTAACTTATGTGGAATAAGGAAACACTGCTTTGCAGTGTTTGTGCAGAGCCAAGATCTGTTGAAAGCAGTGGTGGGCAGTGGGGTACTGATCCCTGGGCTGGGTGGGGGACAGTTCTAGGCAGGGCTGGGCAGGGATAGTCAAGGTTGGCAGAGTCCTCAGGACCATGACATTCTTCCTGGAAAAGGGCTCAGGAGGATGGCAACAAGTGATCAACATCCTTGATCCCACCTCTTCAGCAGGATGAATACAGTATTGAAGGGAATTCTTAAATTCTCTTTACACTTAAGTCTGTCAGGTCTATTTTTGTACATTTTCTAGTACTGTCAGCTTCCTTGCTCTTCATTCATTAAACTGACAATATAGTAATTGAATATGCTATATTTGAATTTTACTGTGTACATTAAATTCTTTCCATATGGAACTAGTTCTTTTTTCTCTCTTTGATCATCTTTGACCACTTTTGTTCTCTCAGTGATCAGCTTCAGTTACTTACCAATTTTTGTATCAATTTAATGACAAGTTGATGACCACTGGTAATTGGTTTTGGTTGGTTTTTTTTTTTAATCTTTGGTTCTCCCCTTATATTTCTTCAGCTGCACTTTTAGACTTTCTGATTCCATTTTGCAATTGTACTTCTTAATATTTGTCAACTTACTAGTGACAGTGTTTCTTCAACAGCCTTTGAAACGTGGGGGTTTTTTTAACATAACTCTTTTTTTTATTAGCACAGTGTAGTGACATGTACATCTGTTGCTTCGCGTGTCTCTCTGGTCAGCCCACACTTGGCTGGGCAGCCCGGTCAGCTCGGACACGCCTCAACAGGATCACAGTGTGGGCTCTTGGCTCTGCAGCACCCAGACTCTCACTGTCACGATCGTGGTTCGATGAAAGAGGGGACTCTCAGAGGTGGAGAACAAAGGTTTATTGGGGAGCACAGAGGAA
>VXBB01019066.1:60866-84025 GCA_013399915.1 Illadopsis cleaveri
GACACTGTTACACCTGCGCTGACGGTGGGCTGCACGAGTGCCAAGAGCCCCAAGAATTTGTCCGGGAGGTCAAAGGCTGGCCGGGCGGAGACCTCACCGCGGCAGTCATCAGTTGTTCCCTTTACAAAATAATAAACCATTAGAAGATATTTATCGATTTAATGCCCTGATAACTGCTTGTTATTAATACCTATTTTTAATAGAAGTATCATTGGTGTGTTATTCAGTGTGCTTTACAATAGTAAATAATGATGTTTTTGGTTTTTTTTATCTAAATTAAACTTTAATTTCTGAATGGGAAAAAACTAATTTCACTATAAATACTGCTGCGCATAATGAGTTTGACTAGATCTATGGGTTATTTTAAACAGAGCAAGCAATATTGTATAGAACACTTTAGAGAGCATCTGCTATGATGAAAAAATGTCTTATTTTTATTATATTCCTGCTTGCCAGGATTTCTCATATCTAGGCCCATACTACTTTCCAGAATGACAAATATCTTGGGAAAAATGTTAGACATATTTAACAAAGATGTTCTGCAGTATCCACTGATGTCACTAGAAAGGCTGTGCCTGGGCATTGGATCAGTCACAGACCTCATTGTGTATATGTTGCAAAGGTTGGAAGAAAAAAAGCAAAGTAGAATAAACAGATAAGGAAAATGCCAAGAATTTGTGTGTAGAAAGGTGTGTGTAGAAAGCTAGGGTTCAATCTTACACTGTTTGACTCAGTAAAGATTTAATTCAGATTGAAAAAACTCCGGTCGAAGAGAGTGAGCCAGAAGAAAAATTACCCTAGAGCATATAAGTGACTGGACAATGTGAAAATTTGTCAGCCTGAATATATTTCCTTGAAGCAGGCTGCTGAAAACTACCCTTGTAGTTGCAGAATTAATAGACTCTTACAGCATGTAAGGAAGAATATTATATGAAGCAACATTATTTTTTAAAAAGTCTCTCTGCTAAAATTACGGACAAAAATGAACACTAAATTGTTCTGGGGTCCCCATGCAATTCTATGCACATCACATAAAAATCAAATAATTCATTATGAATAATGTTAGTACTGAACAAGGAGCAACNTATGGGTTATTTTAAACAGAGCAAGCAATATTGTATAGAACACTTTAGAGAGCATCTGCTATGATGAAAAAATGTCTTATTTTTATTATATTCCTGCTTGCCAGGATTTCTCATATCTAGGCCCATACTACTTTCCAGAATGACAAATATCTTGGGAAAAATGTTAGACATATTTAACAAAGATGTTCTGCAATATCCACTGATGTCACTAGAAAGGCTGTGCCTGGGCATTGTTCAGTCACAGACCTCATTGTGTATATGTTGCAAAGGTTGGAAGAAAAAAAGCAAAGTAGAATAAACAGATAAGGAAAATGCCAAGAATTTGTGTGTAGAAAGGTGTGTGTAGAAAGCTAGGGTTCAATCTTACACTGTTTGACTCAGTAAAGATTTAATTCAGATTGAAAAAACTCCGGTAGAAGAGAGTGAGCCAGAAGAAAAATTACCCTAGAGCATATAAGTGACTGGACAATGTGAAAATTTGTCAGCCTGAATATATTTCCTTGAAGCAGGCTGCTGAAAACTACCCTTGTAGTTGCAGAATTAATAGACTCTTACAGCATGTAAGGAAGAATATTATATGAAGCAACATTATTTTTTAAAAAGTCTCTCTGCTAAAATTACGGACAAAAATGAACACTAAATTGTTCCGGGGTCCCCATGCAATTCTATGCACATCACATAAAAATCAAATAATTCATTATGAATAATGTTAGTACTGAACAAGGAGCAACAAAATATTTTTAAATAATAATTAGCCTGATACTGTAGCAGGCTCCTTTAGTATTTTGTTAAATGTGGTAGCAAGTTTATACTCCATTTGCCAAACACACATTACAAACTAATTGTATTATTGTCTTCTAGAATACAGATATTAATGTAGCCTGACTTAGCCTGCACACAGCGCATACAGTACAAGGCTATGCCTCTACTCTTAGTATGTTAAATTTTTTGCTACTTTTATGTAAAGGGCAAGTAAGTTACTTTGTCTATTGCCTACATCTGTGAAGGTAATGAGGAACTGTAGCATTACACTAATATAAAATAGTCTGAAAATTGTAAGTGGACATTTCAGTGACAGCAGGGCACCTAACTTCAAAGCTCCTAGTTTGAATCAGTTCATCCTTTCATTGACATATAGATTAATCCAATGTGCCTGCTTGCACCTAGTAAAACCTAATTTTTTGTAGAAGGCATTCACTTTCTGCTGAGCCTAGCAAAGTAGGCAAAAATGTCCTTTAAACTAGTTATTTTTTCTTTTCACTTGTACTCTTGGGGGTTTTTTTCTCTTTGTGTTATCTTTCCTAAGTATTTATTTTTACGATTCAGAAGCACTGTAAGTGGATAGCTTTTTATTCTTTAAAAAGTGCCTATTTTGGGGGCTGCACATGGCTGAGAGACACCACGGTTGATGTAAAATTTGCATATAACAGCATTGAGGTTTAGAGGCAATAAGAGAGCTAGGGGACTTCAGGTCAGAGCTCAAAGTAAATTCATTAATTCCTTTTTTAGCTGGAAATACCTAAAAAATTAATGAACTGGGCTTCCTGAGCTCAGTTTGCTATATATTGCAGTAAACACTTTTTAAAATTTTTTCTTTTTTTTTTTTTTCAAGGATTTCTTGCAGCTTTACATATTTAATCTGTAGACAAAAAATGTGGAGAGAAAAAAAGAGAATAACATTAAGGAAATAACCTACCTCACATATATTGTGTTATGTGTCACAATTGCTACTGTTCTAGAAAGAGAACATCCTAATACCCTGACACTGCAGTCAATACAAGAATTGATATCAACAGCTATACTCGCATGTACACATATAGGGGATGCACTGGAGCCTACCTAAGTGTAATGATTTGACACAAATTAATTCTGGAATACAGCTACACAGAAAGCATCCCACACTGGCATTTTGGGGCTAGGTTTATAGAATATCTTCAGTTAATTACCCATCTCCTCCAAGGCAATTATATATGCTATACGAGTACCAGCTGCTGTGGCAAGCACAGCAGTGTCTTAGGAGGAGGTCAGCCAATACATGTGTTGGGTCTATGCTGTTTTCATAACACAATGAAAAGATACACAAATGGTTTGACAGGTAATATAGCCACATCCATGAGGTGCTGCAGCCAAGCCTCATTAACTTGAGGGTGACATTTTTTTCTGTTAATCAATTGGCCTAGGTTAGTGGCAGTTTAGTGACTTTTATGCCTTGGTCCCCTGAAGAATGCAGACATAACCAAAGATGGAAAAATATGATAAAACTTGTACTGAACACCAATGATTGCTTAAATAATTAATTAGAGGTTCTCATGCACTAAGTTAGTGCATTTCAGTCTTACAGTTCTAGAGTGAATATAGCCAGTATTGTGTTATGTATTTAATGGTATTGTGCAGTGGAAAATCTACTAAAATGAAAAGTTGACTTCAGGCCATTTGGCCAACAATGAAGGGGAAAATCTTATCAGTGCCTGTAATAAGAAAACCTCAAATTTTGAAAGAATGCATTATTTCTGCTTTTCAGCAATTACTCCATCCAAGTCTTTTAGTGGTAGTAGTCCATGACAGGGATAACTACACATGGCAAGGAGTCCTCTTTGAAAGACATAGATGATCTTACACAAGAAAACCCATGGTCAATCCCACTATATTTGAAGAATGAGTGTGAACCGAAATCGATAATTCCTTCAAACCCATGTAATAGCCATATTGCCTGTGGAAAAAAAAAAAAAAATCAAATGTAGATTCTAGAGTGGGCCAAGAGACCTACAACACAATCTGAATCTGCTCTTCCTTGAGAATAAATATTACATATTAAGCACAATCAAGAAATAAAAACTGGAAATGGGCAATTCGAAAATGTAAGACCACTCATTGACAGCAATAATACAGATAACATTTTCTTCTGTCAATATCTGAAACTGGAGAATGACAGGACAAAATAATTGTTTCTGAAAGAAATATGTGCATGAGAGGGAAGAGATATGGAAATTTAATCTTTTCCCCACAAGTGTTAACAGATAGACACAAGCACTGCATTTATTTAGTTTAGGATTATATGGCTTTGCTGTTTGTTGCCCATCTGAAGAATGTATATCTGAGACAAATTTAGCGCCAGGTACAATGTCTTTTGGCTTTTAAATAGCATCTTAATGTGTGATGGTTTTTTCTGGCATAGAGTTAAATTTCTTCATAGTAACTATTACAGGGCTGTGGTTTTGATTCATGATGAAAACAGTGTTGATAACACAGGGATAATTTAATTATTCTTGCACAGTGCTGACAAAGATTCAAGGCCTTTTCTGCCTCTCACGCTGTGCCATCAGTGAGGGGGATGGGAGTCCACAAGGAGCTGGGAGATGACACAGCTGGTACAGCTGATCTTCAATGATCAAAAGGCTATTCCATACCATATGGAGTCATGAACAGCATATTCAGCATTCATTGCACCTCAAACACTGCGCTGCACCTCAAGTACTATATCCAGTTCTGGCCCCCTCACTACAACAAAGTTATTGAGGTGCCCAAGTGAGGCCAAAGAAGGGTGATGAATCTGGTAAAGGGTCTGGAGCACAAGTCAGAAGCACACCAGTTTCCCTGGAAGGTCATTGAAGAGCAGCACACCATAGGAGAATGACTGTGACATCTAGACCAAGCCTTTGATTTCTCTATGCCTGCATTCCTAAATTTTAACCATCAGACTTAATGGATCCCATGAGTTTCCCATTTGGAGAGGGAATAATTTTAAACTCTGATACACAGAAATGTCTATGTTCAATAAGTGGTGTTGCTGTGGCATGCAACAAGGATATAGTATTGCATTATCATATTATTTTTTGAGTTCATTTGATGGGGATTATTTTGAATTTTAATTCCAGGAACAAGTAAACTTCCAATCACGGCTGATAGTTAATGAGACATAAACTGTGTAAAAAAAAATTGAGAGATCAAACCTGTAGAAATTAATCTCCTTATCAGGTTAGTCAGAAGAAAAATAAAAATTATTTAAAAAGCTGTGAAAATTTTCAACTTCTTTCTTTGTCAGTTTTCTTTAGGTTTCATTTGTTCATATTTTGCAGTTTAGACTTTGTTGTAATGAAAGAAGTTTTTCTTCAGCTTAGCAAATGAAGAATGAAAAAACAAAAATCAATATCTTGCCATTTCCATTATTGCTGAGATAGACTCTTGAAAATGTCATGCTTATTTCAAAATTCAACCATTCTATTCCTGATCATTCTTGATTTTCACTCTAGCTAGCTAATGACTTTCTCCTATTTCCATCACCATAAAAAGAAAACTCATTAACTTCAAACCAAGCAAAATATCCAATAAAAATATGCAGGCGATAGTAGAAAAAAAAAAAATTGTGAGAGGTTTTTTTTCTGTATTTGAAGTGCACTAAATAATTCTGTGAATTTTCTTTATACTGCTCTTTTGCATCTTGAAAATCAGGATGACAACAGAAATTTTTGAAAAATAAAAAAAAAAAGAGATACCAAACCTACAGAATAGGATTTTCAAAAGGATTCAATAGTGCTAACTCTGGTCTTATTGAAGTCCAAGGAACTTCAGTATTGATCATAGTGAGAAAATATTAAATATTTTGTACACTCTTATGATACATATACAATTATAAATTAGATACAATGGTATCACATAGGAAATATAATTTGCTCAGTCGAAGTTATTTCAGGCCTCTAGTCTATTGTAATTTAGAAGTATATTGAGGTTTTTCAAACAAAATTATTTTATTTTTCTCTACACAGTTCAGAGATTTAGTAATTCTTCAGTAGGTGTTGTTTACTATTGACAAAATCAACACAATCTTTGAGTCATAAGAAATCTCATCCTGTCAGATTTTGCATAACTTAAGCATCTAAAAATACCTGTGACACTGGGATTAAGTGTCTTGCAAAGTTAAATCCCAAGACATCACAAAAAAGTTGCTTAAATAAATTAAGAGGCTCAAAAAACCCTGAACAAGTTAAGAAATCCTCTCTAGCCACATTCCCTTGCATTATTTTGTATGCATATCTCTAACACCAAATTTACAGAAGACAGAATTGAACAATAACAACTTCTTACTCAGTCTTTAAACCTTCTTATTACAGATTAGGCAAAGTTGTGAATAATTTTTGTTGTTTGCTTAGTCTAGCTAAAGCACATCACTGAATATTCAAACACATACAGCAATAACAGCTTTTGATAGAAATTCAGTTTGTTTGGAAGCGACTACTATTAAATGTTCTTGCAAAGCCAAAATTTGCCAATTGTTCTTGAAGTTGTCATGGAGGACTAAATGACAGACCTCAGCTAAAGGAAGAAATTATTTTTATGTAAATAGCATTCTCATTAGAAGTTAATTTTTTAAACCACTAATAAAGACAGATGTAAAAGATAGGAAACATCCAATACAGAATTGCTTGTAACAACTGTCTTTCAGTCTTAAATCTCCCTGACTCTATCTGCTTCATCAATGCCTTCTGTTATTTTTTTTTTTAAGTTCTATGCTTTGAAAAGAATCCATTGAATGAAAATAAGTAATTTTCACTATTTTATCATATTAAAGCTTAGATGTTCTAGCTGAGATTAAGGATCTGTTATACTCTAGCACCTATTGTACAGATACTCAAAAAACCTCATGCACAGCTTCTGTAATGTAGATTGAAGACAAAGGGAAAATAGAAGCTGATTCCTCCCTCTTGTAAATTAAGAACAAAAATCAATGGCTTTCTGAATGTCATATATGAGAGTTCTTTGCAGAAATGCAAGTAGATTATAATCTTCTGAGGAAAGCTGATCAAAATGCAAGGTTTCCAAATTTCAGCTGTGAAACATGCAAATATGTAATACTAGATATGTACTGACATTTCATTGAGTGACACTTCTTCTATATATACAGTTTTTCTTAGTTGTAATATATTTAAAATAAAATATCATATATTAAAATATTTTGTGTCTCAGCTGTCTGCCAATCATGAAACTTAAAAAAATATTAATTTCACTGAATATCAGTTCAGAGTCTGTAGTTACAAAATCTTTTCAGAGTCAGTAACATTTTAAAGCCATCTCAGGACAACCAATTTCTGTCACTGTACAACTTCACAAGAAGGAGGAGACATATGCCATACTTCCAACCAGCCCTGGTTGGTTAGGAATGCTGAATTTGGGGTTTTAAAGACTACTTAAATTACTTAGCTTTCCCAAAGAAGACCTGACTGTCCCAGAATTGTGGACCCTGGAGTCCTGGCAAGTCCCAAGGGACATAAAAGTGAGAACTCAGATGTTGGGGGCTTTTTTGTTTTGTTTTGTTTTTCCTCTAAGCACAAGAAAGCATTTCATTTTATATACTCTCACCCACTACCTTTGACAATATAACAGATAATTTGGGAGTGAAAATAAAAGACAATGGCATTTTTTAATCTTTCTCTAGAATATGTTACTAGCATACAACTGGATTAGCATACCAACACATCTGATGTTCAACTGCTAGAAATACTACAATTCTGGACTATTATTATTATTATTATTGTTCTATATATTATAATTCATATTCATATTCATTATTATTATTATTCAATTATTATAAATTTTTATTAAATCTGTTTGTCAAGAGTGGAATATATCAGCGCAAGTAAGGCTAGTAAAATAAATTATGTGCTTTAATTTTCATCTCTTACCATATCTACAGAGAGACAAGATTCTTTGATCTTTCTAAGTTGGCTGGATCCATACTTGTTGAAGCATGAAAGACATCTATCTGGGTTACTGTAGTGCTGTGAACAGTTTATCTACATCTACAAGCAGCACATGAACAATTCACGCAATATTAAGAGAAATGACCTATTGGCTTGACCATACAAGAGCAGCTATTTAGCTGCCTACAAAAAATTTGCTCATATCAAGCAGACTCAGAATATGGGCAGAAAAATATGAATACGTTTAAACCCTACTCTCTAATTAAGTATTTTTATGTTCTGTTATCTTGCAGGATGCTCTATAGCTCACAGAAAATATTTATCTTCTTCTTCTTTATAATACAACTATTTTTTTGTCCTTATATTTATTAAAGGTTTGTCTAGTTTCAAGGCGAGGAAGAGCAGAAAGTCCTTCTATGAATTTCTTCCTACTTGCCTTTCCTGAATGGCCCAGATACTAAGGGGGGAAAGGTTTTAGATATTCTGTACTTCATGATCAGAAAGTAAGCTCCAGATCTATGAAGGACAACAGACAGACAACAAATGCATTCAAATGAAATTGTGGAAAACAGGGCCTCAATTCAAAACATAGACCTTTCAGACTTCCATCTCCAGGGGAAACTTGGGTATTCTGCATGCCCTTAGACATTGTAAGAAGGTGAAATTTCTGTATCAAATTTTCATATCACCTTAAGCTCCTGTTTTGAATTTGGCTACAAGTGCTTCAGTCCTGCCCTGGGCTATTCAGCTTGGGATGTAATAATACCCAAACCTGATCAGATTGCAGGATTTTCCCAGTGGAGTTTGGATAAGGGAAGAAGGTGTGAAGCACCTTCTACCCTCTAGCTATGGCTGTTCCACTGATGTGAGAGCATAAACTGTAGGAGTCATTGTGAGTGTAATAATCTCCCTTGCTTAGGAAACACAGCTCTTCCTCTTTTGATGTTCCTCACCCAATAGATCTTCTCATAAATAAAGCAGTAATGCCCTGGGCTTGCTTTAAAAGAATAGAATGAGGTAAAACCCTAGTTGCCTCCTATTTGAAGGTCTAGTTGTCCTTTTTGTTATGTGAAATGATCCATGTGAAATTGTTGCCACAACAAATAAAAGACTTTAATTTCTAAGAGGATGGGATATCAGTGTATGTCTGTCTCAGTAAATTGAGAATTTTACCCCTGCTCATCATGACTGCTTGTGCTTGAAGGAAGTGGTTTTGATTTTTTGGTTGTTTTTTTATTTGTTTTGGGTTTATTTTGTTTCCAGGTTTCTGTTCTTGGTGTGTTTAACTGTTTGTGGGGTTTTTTGGTAATTTATTTTGTTCTCTTTTTTTGGTATTGTTCACCTTGTGAAATACTACCTAAGTCACGAGAGACACAAAATGGACTGACCTCATTCACATTGGGTAAATTCCAATATCAGGATGGCTGCTAAAGAGCTGTTAGACAAATAAAGATGCTAGAAACATTTAAAAACTAAAACAGTAAAAGGTGTGAAATTATGATTAAAAAAAAAAAATTTTTTCATGAGAAAATATGCTTTAATTATAACATGATGGTTAGATAATGTTGCAATGAGTTCATAAAACACTTCAGAAAATTCCATATTGTGATATAGGAAAGTTTTGAACTTAGTAATATGATGCATATATAAGTGTCTATGCCCTATTCGTTTTAAGTCCCTGAGGATATTAAATACAAATTTGAGGTTTCTCAGGACAATGTGAACGAAAATGAGATCAAGCAGTGCTTAGGCAGTTCACAAAAGTGCTGACCTTCTTTCTTGGTTCCTGAGTGCTCTGTAAGTGCTATGACTGAAGATGTACATTCTTACTTAATATACATGTCTTTTAGATTTTAATTATGTATTGCATTTTATGCTGTCCATAATGAAAATTGTAGAAGCAGTTTTCTGCCATTTAAGCAACTGTTGTCCCTCCATTGGAGTTTAGCTAATGACAGGTATCTATATCTATAGAGGAAATGAGATTTCAAATTTAACAAGCTGAATAGGACACGTTCAGTGAAAAAAATGGTTCCATCTTTTCACTTTTATAGCTCCTCCCCTACTGTTAGCAGAAGCCTCTGAAATAATACCACTAAAGAATAATGGGAGCTGCTATAAAAAACATAAAGCTATTAAAAAAGCAACAATCCTAAAATAAAGTTATTCCTGAGTGCACAAAAGCAGCTGCTGTATGATGCTTGAAATCAATTACTATACTAGAAGGCATCCGCTCCTCTTGAAGAACCTATTATTTTCAAACATAATGCAGAGTCACAGCAGGTGTCATAGTACTGGGCTGTGCATACTGCATCTCAACCAGATACAAAGAGTCTTCAACAGGCTAGAGTCTGTGTGTATCCTACATTAAAAAAAATTAAAAATCCTTATATCACTGTTCTAAACTGTTTTACCACATTTAATTTGGGAATCATGATGTTCATTGCTAAGACTAAATCCATCATTATGCAGTTTGTTGAAGTGTTTAAAGCAATGCATCAGCATAAACAGAAAAAGTGATATTCAGTGGCTAGTTTTTGGGTTTCAAGGAATTGATATACTCATATGCTTAAATGAATATATTATGTATGAAAATGTCACTAATCAGAAGGTTGCAAATCTATGATGGTTTTGACATACAATGCAAAAATTAGGTATCCCAAAGAGATTTATTTATGAGATATTAATAAAGGTTTAATTTTACTTATATTTTTTCTTGTATAATAATCATGCAAAATAATTTGGCCACATATTAGCTATTTTGTTGTGAAATCTTGACTTATTAGACTAATTAGGAAAAGAAAAGTGTAACTAATCTTTGAAACTTTTAAATGATACTATATCTATTTATAGCCTTACTAAATAAGATTGTATGAGAATATTAAATGTTTGAATAGGTTTCAATATTTGAAATTTTAATAATTTCTATTTGGTCTCTTAGTTCCAATTAAATATTTATGTCTGTGTGCATGTACATATATACATGTGTGTGTGTGTGTGTGTGTGTGTATCCACAGAAATATTACTACATATTTATTAAAATATAGCAGGGTCATCAGACTGCACAAGTATTGCAAAAAACAAGCAGTGATCCATTTTGGGGGTCAATACTCTACACAGGAAATAAGCTCCACATCTTTTTCCAGTGGTATGATGCACAACTATTGGAACCTTTGGATGTTCCTGGCCATTGGTCCTAAAACTACAACAATATTAGGATCAGAAATGTTCCTATAGATGATTAAAAAGATTCCAAAACTTAATCACATGATTTTCATTTTCCTCTGATTCTTACAGGCTGAAACAAGGGAGTTCAGACTTGTCAACAAAAGAAGATGACACACTGTCTGAAGAAGAAAATTCTAAGATAGAAAATAAGAAGACAATAAGGAACTCACTGAGTGCAGTTTCAAATAAGTGGCCTTTTTTATATAATTGCTATCTGATATATCAAATAGAGGGTTTTACTGTAAGTGGTATCTAAATAGGGTATTTCCTGGTTTTAGATATTAACATGAAATAGAATGCAATAGAAAGTATAAGATATTTGAAAGGCATATCTCTAAACACAATAACCTTTAAAATATGAACCATGATGTGCCATTTATTTAATAGCTATACACTGTATATCGTAGCATCTAAATTTTTGGTATGTCTGCAAGACGTCCTTTTCTCCCTTGTGCCCATACACACCATGCCTGCTTAAACAAATTACTGTAAGCATAAGAAAATATTTTATCACAGTTTAAAGAAAAATGTTAAGTTAGTAGCCCTAGCTGCAACAATCATGATATTGTAGAGTTTGAGATCAGCTGAGCACACCGGCAGTTTGTACTAAGACAAAACTTCTAGATTTTAGAAGACTAAACTTCAACTTGTTCAGAGCCCAGCTGAGAGAGATAAAGGCTTTCCATGATGTAATTATATTGTATTTAATTTGACATCATTCTTATTTCAATGTTTTCATTTCAGTCACAATATGCTTTTGAAAGACATGTATTATTTATTTATTGGAGTAATTAACTTTTTTTAAATAACATTTAAGTCAGAGATTCAAATTTATCTGGTTAATTTGCTTTTCAGAAATGTAGAAATTTTCAGAAAGTGTAACTATGATATGCAACTTCTTATATTTTTAATCTTAACCAAGATCTCATTGATTGGAATCATGGCTATGACTTATTATAATACGAAAGATAGTGTAGAATAAGCTGCACCAAACTCTACTTTTGTCTTCTCAGGAAACTATTTGGGATAAAGTCAAGACTTTTCTCATTGCTATTCTCAACCACCTCTCTGTAAAGAAATATGGAGTTGAGGATTCTGACTTTTTATCACTGAATTTCCACATGTTGCTGCAATACCAACTTATCACTTTTATTTTTCTTTCTGCTTTTGCGGATTTTATTTGAAGTAGAAATATTTACACACACATGATAGATTTCACAGTAAAACTTTACTTACACTTTTGCAAGAAATCACTATATGTTTAGTAATTTCGATGAAACTTTTTTAGATATCTACAATAGCAAACAAGAAAAAAATTGCTTTTTGTTCAGATTGGAAGAGATTGTTCACAGAAAAAAAGATTTATTTAACCAAGACTTTTCACAATATTGATCCTACTTTCTATGCCTCATCCATTCCTAATCTATTTCTATATTCCCTTCATTGATGTCATGCTTGTAACTGCACTTTTTGTAAGATTATAAAGTCAGTAGCGTTTGCTTGCTTGCACTCTTCCTCCCAGAAAGAGGTATATATTGCATTTTAAATAACTTATAATATTAAACCATTCTAGTCAGTGGAAGCCTTTGATGCCTCTATATCTAACTGCATTAAACACTAAATAATTAATATTAGCTTTCCTAAAACTCAAATATAAGCATGCTGAAATAATGTCAGCAGTGAACATATGTAAGCATTTTGTAATACTGTGATAGTATGGCAGACACAATGTGTAAGCTTTTTGCGTGAGTATGTGATCAACGTGACCAGCAAGAGAAAAGTAAGTTGTGTAGTACATGGGAAGCATACAAGCATAAAAAAGTACCTAGTCAAGAACAAGAAAAGCATAAGGAACTGCAGAAAACTGGACATCCTGAAAAGTATACGAGGAAGATGAATGCCAAAAAACCCCAATAAGCAGTGCTGGGAGCAGACGAGCTGCAAAAAGGTGTGAAGAGAGTAAATAACATAAAAATGTCAAACACAAACAGGCAAGATGGGGTAAGAAGTAAAACTTGCTTAGGGTCCAGCTGCTCACAGGGAGTTTACAAATGTGATCATTTCAACCCACACGAGTAAGACCATAAGGAACCACAGCTGTGGTCAATAACTCTACAGTAGTGGCACCGTGATATGTACACTTATAGCTGGTTTAGGATATAAATAGCAAAAACTAATAGCTTTCTGTATTAACATTTTGCAAGAACTAACCTTTACATAAAAATGCTGTTAAGGAGTAAAGTTTGGGTTTTTTTCCTCTGGCTCTGGGTTTCTTCATCTTTAAAAATATTTTATAACTACCTCAATTTGTCTTCTAAGTACTCCTATTACAGCAATTTCTGATTCTCTGATATCTGAATTTATATATTCAGTTTCACCATTCTACTCTAAAGTACAGTGAACTGCAGTGTGATTCCATTTGATACAAAAAAAGTTTGAAAGATTAAGCAAAACAACTGGAAAAAGTATTGTCTATATCAACATACTCCTGGTTTTTTATTTCTTTATTCACAGAGAATCATGTTTTTTTAAGAAAGAATTATGTACAATTTAATGACCCAGATTGACAAAATATGATCATGTGGTGACACACATAATGTCATATAACATAACATAACATTTATAATTAATACATTATTGCTTAACACAATGTAGCTTTCTAATAAAGTGAACTGTGGTTTTAAAAATAGGGATACAGGGATTAACTGCTTCACTGAAAGGAGTGTGTAAAATACTGTGAAATGTAAACAGTGTTTGTTGTTCTGAAAACCAGATCAGGTACTGACTGTGGGAGCCCTAGGCCATTAGACCTAATCTAGTATCTTGGTTTTGGTGGGGGCAAATAACAGATATTTAGGAAATTAGTAGCCATATATAGACATAAGAATATACAGAGAAAATATATGACAGTGGTGCTCTTGCCTTTCAGGGTCCTGAGGACACCACTAGTCCTGACTGTGTCTGCCCAGCCTCTCCACCCTGCCCAGGGGCCCAGAACTCCATTATGGCTGATCCCATTGATACTACAGGACAGCCTGTGTCCAGTCCTGCCTCTAGCCCTGTTCTCTGGGGCCCTAATCATGAATCAATTAAAAAGCAGAAAGAAAACAATGACCAGAAATCCTGCCTAGCTGTCACAGAAAAAAAAAAAGAAAAAAAGAAAATAAATAATAAAAAAAAATTGAATCATGAGTGTTGGTGGCTGGGAGTATAATATTATTTAGGTCAAAAGGTCACTTCCAAAATTCACTACTGATGTACTCTTTTTCTCTTTCTTTGTTTTTGAGAACAATACAGCTAGCTTAGTTGTGCCTTTCAGATTCGGATCTTGATTATGAAGAAAGGAAGTGAATGTTTTCATGTGGAAGAAAGAGACAAGCATGAGACTTGATTCAATTGACAGTAATTCTTAGGATTGCCAAAAGTAGTAAGAATCACAGGGATTTGACATTAAGTGTAAGTATGCAAATATTCCTATTCATAAAATATTCAATAAAAAAACATAGCCCTCCACAAATAAAATCTGATAAACTAGATGCTATCAGAACTTTCTCATTTCCACTTATAGGAGAAAATAAGAGTGCTTGTGTATTGTATACACAAGCTGATTTGGTTTAGCTAGAAAAACTTTTTTTAAAATGAGTGGGCTTCATATTCTCTTTGATCTGATTTCATATTTTTGTATTTTAAATTTTGAGAGAGTGATTTTTTATTTCTTATTCATTAAGGGGAAAAGCCCTATTTTTCACAAGGACCAGGGAAATTTATGTATTTCTTCTAAAAACACTTATCAAAAAATTAGGAATAAAACATGTAATAGAATTACCTGAACAGCTTATATATATTTGGACATATACAAGTGTGTACTGAGTTTGTGTAGTGCTGGACTACTGTTAAAAGTCAAGTACTCACCACTTTCTTCCAGCTGTAGTAATTCAATAAACTACAGCTGATCACATAACTCAAAATATAATGGCAATAGATCTCACAGCTTAATCAACTTAACTTGTTCATGATTTCTGAAGACCTTATACAGCAAAAAATAGAAAAAGGATGAATTTCCCACTATGATTTAAATAGCAACAAAAATTCATAAATCTGTTAAAATCAGGAACATGGTTGATACCACTGATTTAGGTGGTGCTTAACTTTCACTTATTGCAGAGTTCTGCTTCTTCTGAGGTCATAACGAAAAGCATTTGAATCGTCCTATTCTCATAAAATCTTCTCCTTGCAATTGACTTATTAACCTTTTGATGGTGTGAAAAAAATCATGTGTTATAACACTAATTCTTGATTTTCCCCAAATTGCTTAGAAAATATGTCCATTTAGTTTTGGAAGCAGCATCTCATATCTCTCAGACCTTGGGAATTAAAACCAATTTTATATATATAGATATATAGATATAGATATAGATATAGATATAGATATAGATATAGATATAGATATAGATATAGATATAGATATAGATATACTCACTCAGATTTTAGCCAAGGGGGTTATAGTATTTTAAATATACACATACTCTGATAGTCCTTTCCTGGAAACTTCTTTTTGACTTCAGGCACTTTCCAGCCTTCATGTTTTATTTTACCTGTTCTATCTGAAAACCTGGGACATCTCTGTCCTTGCTCTTAAGACAGACAAAATACAAGTTTACTCTTTAAATGAGATGAGTCTCCCATTTTCAAGAGATCTAAGATTAATACATCTTCCTAGGCAAGAAATTTAAAAGAAATAAAATCGAGCCATTTTTCATTGAATGGAATGAATTGAACTTCTGTTACAAAAAACAAAACCCATTAAAATACAGTAGATTGGGTGCATTCTTTCGGGTGAATGAGGAACCTAAAAACACCTGGACACTCAATGTAGACACACAAGAGGCTGAGTTGCTAGTGCACTGTAACCCAATTCAAAGCCTTACTGAAAACATGACACCATTTACATTACAAATAAAAATACACTTCACTCAGGTCTAGTTGCTGTAGTTGCTATCCACTTCAGCACAGACTAAAGAGAAAAAAATAGCTATGGTAGAATTTCTGAAGCTTTTCCATCTGGGAAAGTATGTTTTTCTGGAGGTTTTTCTTTTCTTTCAGTTTAAAACTTATTTTTGTAAAGAAACTTAAACCTATAGCCAGAATCATAAAAGCCATTAAAAATCTAGAGAAATATCATTTGCTGAAGAAAATGAACATGAGCCAGCAGTGTGCTCAGGTAGCCAAGAAGGCCAATGGCATCCTGGCCTGTATTAGGAATAGTGTGACCAGCAGGAGNTCTGTGTGATTCTGTGAAAATGTCTTGTAGAATTCTTTTAATGTAAAATTCTTGACTGAAAGATCTATCTGATCACATAAAACTGGACATGAATACTTTTACTATTTCAATTTTTAAAATATGTATATAATATCATCTAGAAAAATATTCAGGAAAAAAAAAGATGAAATTGTTTTACTTCTTAGTTTTTGCTAAGAAACAGTCATATGTTCTCTGAATTTCCTTTAGTGCAGCACAAAAGACAAGTCCCTGCGAAGGGCCTCCAGGTACCAGCTCAGGTGGTGCAGTCACCCCTGGACGGTCAGACAGGGAAGTTTCCTCAAAACACTGAAGTCTGCACACAACAAACTTCAAGAAAGTACCTATTTGAGCCATGGCCAGAGACCTCATAAATTGTATTTGATGTTACCACGTAGTTGTATGTATGGTTTATGGAGAGATATGAAGCCAATATCTATGTATATTTAAGTTAATGCACATTAGCTTCTGATATACGATTCTGTATACAATTCAATCAACAAAAATGCTGATTGTATAATATTGACTGAATGTTCTCTGGAGCTAATTTAGGAGTGCCTCACTTAGTGAAGTGATCTAGGAGGTTACCGAGGTTTACATTTCATAAACTCCTGTAGTGGTTTGAGTTCAAAGGGACCATAAAATCATCAAGTTCCAACCCCTGTTCCATGGGCAGGGACACCTCTCACTAGACCAGGCTGCTCAAAGTCCCATCTACCCTTGCCTTGAACAGTTCCAGGGATGGAACATCCACAATTCCTCTGGGCAACCTGTTCCAGTGCCTCACCAACTTCACCGCAAAGGATTTTTTCCTGATATCTAATACAAACCTACTCAATTTCAGTTTGAAGCCATTGTCCCTTGTTCTGTCACTGCATGGCCACGTAAAAAGTCCCTCTCTAGCATTTTTCTATGCCCCTGCTTTAGATACTGGAAGGCTGCTATAGGGTTTTCCCAGAACATCCTCTTCTCTAGGCCGAAAAACTCCAACTCTCATCCTGTCTTAACAGGAGAAGTGATCCAAGCCTCTGATTCCTGAAATTGCAGTAAATGGATATAGCGGATATAGTCAATATTAGTACAACTTCAATACTAAATGATTTAAATTTAAATGTGAGTGAAAGGTACTACTTACAATTGTCTTGTTTCTCATGTAACACAGATATAGGCAACATAGACAGCCAAGTATTTTGCCTTTACCAGGATGTAAATTTTCACTGAATTGGCATGAGTTGACAGTATTCATTTATTAAATATAAAGAAATCCATTAAATTATGCAAGGGTTTTTGTTTTTTGTTTTTTTGTTTTTTGTTTTTTGTTTTTTGTTTTTTTTCCCCATGAAAGCCCCTATTTCCTTTAACAATGTCTAGGTAAGGAGAAAAACATCTAGCACATCACTTACAGCAAATTGATTAATGCTGAACAAAGCTGACAGGCAAATAAAATAAATGAACTTGAAACCATTCAAAAACCACATTTTTATAATAGAAAGGGTCAAAAAGATCACAAGGTAAATTAATTGTACATTATCAGCATATTAGTAAAACTATAACCATGAATAGTCCTTGATGAAACAAGGCAGACTGTGCTTTAGTACTTTCTCAGTGCAAAGATTGTTCTGCATAATACAAATAATGTACTTAAAATTTCCCAAGGAAAATCATTGAAAAAATAAACTTGTTTACATAGTCAAACACTTATTTCATGGGCTGTTTAATATGTTTTCAGTTTTTTAGAAATGAAAAATTAAAAAAAAACCAAGATTTTTTCAATAAGTAATTTAATATACTACATTCCCAAAAATACCCTCTTCTTCATGAGGATGAGATGTGCAGAGATAAATTGTCTACTTTTACTGATTCTAGTAGCTAAAGATGCAAGATGAAGATTGAAAACTTGGAAAAAACCAAGAACTCTGTATCAACTGATATAATGATACAAAAAATAATCTATGTAAATCCTCCTGAAACAAATCCTGCAACATATTTTTGATACATAAAGAAAATGATTCATTGCCTGTTTCAAATCTAAGATATATTTTCGAGATTATTTTCAGGGAAGGATGCTGAGAAGAATTTCTGATTTCCATCTTATTCTCATTTCCAACAGTCTTTTTTCCCAGTTGACATCTAAGGATTTTTCTTGCTTTTTTTCTTTTATGTGGATTCCAGGTGCAGTGAGACAGAACAAATAAAAATCTCAAAATAGCATCCCTGCTTTGTGTTCTAACCTGGTAGATACTACCCACATAAAGTATGGAAAGAAAGTACATATCACTGGTTGAGAAAAGCACTTGTAAGATAACTGCATCAGTTCTATCAGTTAAACTTTCGATAATCACTTTCAAATTATTTTATTTGTGTGAAAGTTTGCATTTACAGTCATGAAAACCAAGTATATGCTTATAGGTTAGATGCTGCAACCCCTCAAAGAAAAGTGAGAGGCACTGACAGCTTTCAAACTATGTTTATTATGAATTAAACAAATTAAGATTTTTCTTTGTCATGCTAAAAAATGGGTTTCGCTGAAGATGAAACAATGGTAAGAATATCAATACTGCCCTACTGCCTGAATCCTAAAGGGACTACAAATTATTTCATGTTCTTTAGAATGTGGCTTTCTTTATTTTCTGTGGTACCATCATCCATTTATTTAAGTCACTGTGTTATTATTGTGATTAGAACTTCTTGACAAATATTTTCATCTCCTTGGATAAAAACCAATTTAAGAAAAGAAAAACAGAAAGTATGCATTTTGAGATTTTTTAAGTATAAGGCAAAACCATACACAAATATAGATTCAGTCAAAGTTATTTTCATTTTTTTCATTTCAAAGTAAGCCTTGTTGACTGTAAGGTAAATGCTATCTGAGAGGTAAAAGTTATGTAAGAGATAAATACTATTAAATTTCTCAACCCAAACATGTATTTATTGAGTTACATATTTTCAAAGAGAATGAAAACTTTAGAGCTTATTTTCTGATCATTTTGAAAGAAGAAATAGAAAACATATACTTCATGAAAACTATTTTGCTTTTATTGAACTAACTTTTATCAGAAAAAAAGTTGCATCATAAACTTCTTAACACAGTCCAACTTTGATTATACATTAATTAAGCTTATAAGTTTGCAAAAAGTTACTTACTCACTTTGTTATGAATAAAGAACCCAACCTGTAGTGTGGAATTCCAATGGATGAAAATGTGCTCTGAAAGGAGGGTTTCTAACGAGCATTTCTGCTGTGTGAACTTCATTCTCACAATTTTTGTCATCTCATGAACTAGTTAAATTATTCCTGTCCATTTCCTAATTCATCCTAAGATACAATAGACAGCACATTTCTTGGTGAATATAAAATGCCTCAGGTGAATTCTTCTGTGGCAGAAGACTAAAGGAAAAGTGACTGGAACTTCTCAAAAACTTGATTAATTATATAAAATAGAGCTTCCCGGAAAGTCTTATTAAAATTATTTGTAAAAAGAATGAAAAGAGATTTTCACATTTACTGATGACTGCTGGTTTTGCTGTGGTGTGCCTGACAATCAATTATGAAGTTTCTGCTGTGTCTGCTGTGTAAATTTAGAACAATTTCATATTTTGTAGCATTTTTACTTGTTTATGCTTTAATGCAGGTGTCACAAGCTGCTTGCCTGAAGCAGTCTCTCTCTATTACTAGGGATATTTCTCCAGTTATTGCTAATAAATTCACAGGTGGTTAACAATTCTTGTCCTTGCTTGTGTTTTACAAACCATACAAAAAATTGCTCTGGAAAGCTTAATATCGACTAGTGCATAATATTATTGGATTTCCAATCAATTTTGAGAGCTTTCTGCTGCTCTGCAGCTTTGAGTTACAATTCTGAAGAAGGCTTCTCCAGTTCTCTACCTAGGATGAAGGAAATAAATCTTTAAAAAAACAGCCCCCCCCTTAGACTACTAGAGATCTACTTATCTCTTCATAATTTGTTATTTAAAAAATGCCCTCTGAAAAAGATATGCATATCTTGTTCCATTTAGAAGATATTGAAAATAATTCTTATGAAAATAACATTGAAAATAGTAATAGGCAGTAGCAGGTATCACAGAAGATCATGTATGGCTACTCATAGTAGCCAAAGAATTCCTGGCAATGGGATTTACAGTTAACATACATGACAGTTTTCAAATTTTTTTTCTTAAGAAGGCAATAATAAATTGATTTGACTGTCTTATTCCTCCTTACCTCTGGTAATTTTGAGGCCTTCAGACTAAATTCAAGCAAACAAAACAATGAAGAAGATATCACCAAAATACTAAACTCCTTCAATTTCTTTGAAATGTAGCTGCATAGATAAGAACATTGTTAATACATTTCATGAGGGAAGGAATATTTTGTACAATTCAAATTTTACAAAATACCAAGCACTGGAGGTTCTACACTCAAAGAATGAGAAAAGGTTTTCATATTTGTGTATATATGTACATATAAAAGTTCACATATTTCAATTAGATACTGTGGTTCCTTTAACTTTTGGTTCTGTCCCATGATTTTGGCTGCTGCATATCAATATTACTTCAGGCACCCTCAGCATCTCAAGAAAAAAAGAGGTTAAGCAGATGAACTCCATAGAAATATGAAATTACTACTCTTGCCACAAGTTATCTGTTTGTTACATCTTTGGAATATCTGGAAAAAAATGAATGATCAAAAACTTCCTTTCAGATGCTGTAATCTTAACTTTTCTCTACTAACACTTGCCCTTTTTTACGAGTTGTCCAGGAGATGTATATATTTTCCTCTTCCAATTAGCATGCATGACCTCTTGCATACATGAACTTCATTAACAAAATTATGCTGATTAAGATTCAGATCCCAGCCATTTATTTTCTTAAGTGCTCAGGAAAGGTTTCAAATATTTCTGTCCTCTTCCCTCCTTCTTTGTAAGTAGATAGCATAGCAGTGGCCATAACAATGTTGTACAAACACACAGAGAACTTTCTCTACTTCCATCTGGTTTTAGATATCGGATGTAATCAATGCAATCAGTTCTTCTATTTAACACAGTATTTATGGAATTTCAGAAATAATACCCTCTTACATTACTATCCACATTACCATTCCTTAAAATTTCCCAGTGCATCTTAGAGATATAACCTTCCTTCTCAATTCTCATATGCTTTTATTTTTTTTTATTCAATCCATTTCGCCAAGATATTAAGACTATGATAGCAGTATTCTACCCTCTTATTTTCTTTCCCTCAGTCTTTCTTCTCAGCAAGTTTTATTATCAAAGATACTTAGATTTTCAATTTAGATCATTGATAAATGATCATTAGTGTTATATTTACTATTAATTAATGAACTACCCTATTAGATCATGCTATGGACATTGATATCATGATGAATGACAATTTAAAGTGCCATATATGCGATATCAGACATGAAATCAGAATTCGACTCAGTGGGAGATAAAGCAAACATAAAATATACCTTTTTTAGAGAAGGAGAGGCTACTAATATCTCTGTCTAATCAGCTGGCTATAGTAGATCACACTCTATTAATAATTTGTATGTGGGCATAGATAAAAGGCAAGTTCCTTGGCTTCTGATTTATGTTTGTAGATTTTATTTACCACTTTCTGTGTCTCAAAGCCAAATGACCTACGTCTATCTCCAGATAAGAAACTATAAAACTACACTGTACTTTGACTTATAACCAGGATATGAATCACCAAATAAGAGAGAATTATGTAGTCTTAAAATACACAGAAACCGAACATGCACAACTAAATAAAATCCAACCCTTGATGAGAAGAAATTGAGTCAAAAAATTAAGATAAATGCTTGTCTGTCTTGGAAAAATTTGGAGGGGAAGAAGAAGGAAAACAGCTGCAGCTAATGCATCTGGAGTTTCCTCTCCAGTTCTTTTATTACCTTAATTTAAAATGAGTTTAGTGCTAATAAAGTTTCTAAGCAAAACAAAGTTTCAGATTACAGACAAGAGTTTGACTGTCTAGGGAAAAAGGCTGATGACTGCAGAGGATCCAGCCCTCTGTTCAAACACAGAATTAGATTAGTTATAGAATGTTAGCTTTTTCTGCTGCAGAGTTTAGTAAACAAACATCTTTCTTGGCTTCACCTACTCACCTCTGCTAGATGCATAGGGAGCTTAGTAATTATATCTGCTGTGTAAGGGAAAAAGTGATATCCTCCATTCTGTGGCTTTATACATACAATATGTGGCTGGCCAGGAAAAGTATACTCAATGGAACTGACAGAAAAGCCTGATGTTGATATTAGTGTGTTCAAGAGATTGCAATTTTGACCAAATTTAAATGGGTAGTTGTGTTAACTTGCAAAAGGATAAGAACATTCTCAAACTTAATATTTTCCTAATCAAATTATTATTGTTAATAATTGTAATAATTCTGTCTTGCTGTTAATATGGGGTTTTTTTGCATAAGGCCATCCCTTTTGACCTTTTTCAAATGTCAGCAATAATATTTAATATGAATATGCTTCACAGGCACTTTAAACACTCATATAATGTTTAATATTAAAAGATAATAATCTTGGTATTTGTACTCAAAATGTCAGTGAGTATTGCATGAACAGTGATCATGCTGGCTTAATAGCAAGGGAAAAGCCAACAAGGCTGACATCCTACTGGGAGTCTGTTATCGTCCACCCAACCAGGAGGAAGAGTTGGACAACTTATTCTATAAGCAGCTGGAGAATGTTTCACGATCATCAGCCCTTGTTCTTGTAGGTGACTTCAACCTGCCAGACATCTGCTGGGAACTTAAAACAGCAGAAAAGAGACAGTCCAGGAAACTTTTAGAGTGCGTGAATGATAACTTTTTGTCATAGCTG
>VXBB01019067.1:0-18406 GCA_013399915.1 Illadopsis cleaveri
CTAAAACTTAAGGCATCATTCCCTCCTCTGACGGATGAAATGGGCCTGGTGCTTCCCATCCTTGCTCCCCACTGCTCTCCCAGCCCAGTGTGAGAGGAGCCGGGCCTGTCCAGGCCTGGCCGCCTCACAGGGGCATGGCCCAGGCTGAAACAATGGGAATCATCTGCCTGCAGGACCTGCTTTGCTCATGACCTCTGGCAGTTGGCAGCTGCTTAAGGGATTTTCTATCTGCAGGGGATGAGCATTAAAATCTGATCCTTTTTGCCCTGTTAGTGGACAGATGACATATGATCACAGCACAGCTCTTCCTCCTTTCAGGACTGAATCCTCGTGTGCAGCAGCCCTGGGGCCACAGCTGTGGGATCAGGTTGTGCTTGTTCTCCAGGGATGCTTCCGTGGCCCTCAACAGCAAATTCATGTACACAACACCACAGGAACTGTGGCCACTGGGCCAAAGATTCTCCCACAGAGGTATCTGCTTTTTTCAGAGTGCCCCCAAACATTCCAGGGTGCCCCTTGACCTCCTGCTGGAGAACAGACCACACGAGAGAGCTTGCTGCTCTCAGGGAATGTTGCTTTGTTGCTTAAATCTTGTGGAGGGGGTGGGACAAACACTTTGGCATTTGAGTTGCTGGTATATAATTTTTTAAGGGTAAAATTAGGCTTTTCATGAAACACCTTTTCCTGCTCTTTGGTCTGAACATGGTCTTTTTCTACGAACACTCTGCTTAAAGCTTCCTTCTCAGGCACTAGTTTTGCTGGAAGTTTTTAAGAAAACTTTTGTGGAAAGGAGACTGAAATAGTAACTAGCAAAATGCCACCAAGCCGTGGAATTGAAGTAAAAAAAGGTAATTTGGTAGAGTTAGCAATTACTGTGCAATAACAGGAATTACCTGGCTGCTTTAAAGTTCATCCAGGATTTGTCCAGGCTCCGCTACCAGGAAAGGCTTTACCATAAATCAGCCAATTTCTTCAAACATGTCTGCCCTGTAAAAGTTTTCCAGCTACCTGTGCTTTACTATAAATCAGCAAACATGAGAGAGGCCACACTTTGAGGAGAGCCCCAGATTGCCCCCCAGTCATTCAAGATTTAATTTCCTTAGGTTGAATTCCAACTTTGAAAAAGAATCCCATCTGCAGGATTCTCCCTGGCCAGCCTTTCTCTGTGTTTCCAAGAAGGAGCACACTTATGAATTGCTGTAAAACATGGCTCTCTGTTCCTAGCACTGTTGCAGGGCAGTAATTAAAACCAGGACTGTTATTCACTCTTTACATACCAACGCCTGGAAGCGTGAGCTCTGTGAGTCTGTGTTCTGTGGGAAATGGACTGGGTTGGTTTGGCTTGGAGTTTTGGTTGGATTACTATTATTACTGTTAAATTTTCATTTTTATTTTGTTTTTGTTATTATTTGTTACTGTTATTATTTGTTATTATTTATTATTGTTACTACTACTGGTATTTCTCTAGGGACAGAAAAAAGTGTTTAGTGACTACAGCAGATTTAAATGAATAAAAAATGCACTTTGTCCCCAGAAGTGACAGCTGGAGGTAAGATTTATTCACAGTCATTGCAGGAGGGATGTTGAAGGCACACCCCTACCCTAATTCCATTTATATCTGGATGAACCTGTTGTCCATGAACTTGTCTGCCTGAGGCACTGCCTGCTTCCAAACCTTTTCTGGCAGCAATATCCACAAGTTCTCCACCATCTCTGCCAACTACCTGTGTATGTTCTGAGCTGCTCTCAGTGAGTGCCCCCAGGTTTCAGCAGTGTCAGGGTTCTTGAGCAGCACTCCTGTCCCCACCTCATCCGTCACCTTCACCACTCTGAAAACCTTCCCCATGCCCTGCTCCACCTCTCTCCCCAGCCCCAGCAGCCACAGTCTCACCAGGCAGCTTTTTCATCTCTTTAATCTCTTTCCACACCCTTCTGTGAGCCTTTCCTCAGTCCCCTGTGCCCTTTCAGAGCCTGGAGCTGCACGTGGACTCAGTGGGTGGATGCAGAGAGGTGCCCCAAGGTTTGTGCAGGTGATTTCTGAGCCTCACATATTTCCTGATTCGTTTGCAAGCAGTGATGCCATCCAATAACACCATTTTTGTGTGCACAGCATCAAGCCGTCTGTTGCACTTAATGTTCATTAAAAACCACAAGGAATTCCTTCTCCATGTGAAGAAATCCTTTTCCATGCTGCAGGAGTATTCCAGCTTGTTGGTGCCTGTTTGCAAGTCCCTACCAGCTGATCCCTCCAGCTGCTGTGCTGTCCCCTGTTCCTGTCACAGGCCAATTGTAATTTCAAAATGTTATTATAATTAAGAAGGAAAAAGTGCTTGAAGAGCCCTCCCCTCTGTGGGGACACCCAGGTGTGTTTAACCTGATCAAGAGAAACAGCCCAGACCTGGACACCAGGCTCACACCCAGTCAGTGTGAAATGTCTCTTTCCTGCACTGGATTTTACTCATGGAAGAGAGCAGTGCTATTGCTTTGTGAGGCTGATCCCTTGTTTTTCTGGTGGTTTAAACTCTGCAAATGCAAAAAAAGCTTTTCTGCTTTCACAGGAGTGATGTCAGACCCGGCTGCTGTTTATCTTTAGGCATGTGAGTCCTATCCTAGCCTGGACACAAGTCCAGCCTACCAAGCCTCTCACCTGGCTCAGAGAAGCTGGGTCTGTCTCTTTTGGAGGGAGCCTGGTTTTTTTTAGGGTGGTCATCACTAGTGAAACCACCTTTCTCTCACCAAGGATCAGAACATCAGAGTTATGAAAGTTGTCCTGGCATTTATAAATGTTCTCTCACTCAGTTTGGGTCTGACCAGGCTTCTGCACTCAGTTCTCATCCTTGCAGCGCTACCTGGGCAAGTACAAGGGATGCAGGAGGGAGTCTTGGCAATGAAATTAGGAATATAAACTTCACATCAGTCTTGGAGAGAGATGCATTTGACAATTTGCCCCATGCCTGGAAGTGTCCAAGGCCAGGTTGGACAGGGCTTGGAGCAATCTGGGATTGTGGAAGGTGTGGAACAAAGATGAGCTTTAAGGTCCTTTGCAACTCAAACCATTCCATGATTTTATGATTCTGTTGGGGGTGGGACACTTTAAAATAGTTGGAAAAAAGTGCCCAGTTGGAAACACCCTGCCCTGACACCAGTGGTTCAAAGGATGGACTTGCCCTTCATCATCTCTCTGTCCAGTATCTGCTTATCTTTATTGATAAATCTTTATGAGGCTTTGGGGAAGGTTGAAAAGAACTGTGAATAATCACTTTTAAAGCAAAGCTCTAGAAGTGTTTAAGATCATACTCATCTTCCAGGACCTGAGCTCTGTATTGTATAACAATAGAGATAATGAAAGTGTAAAACACTGGGGCTCCCTGCCAATGTTACAACTTGTTTTTACTACTAAAAAAGGCAGTAAACTGGGAGGGCACATCCACCACTGAATTGCTTTGCACTTGCCCTGATTCTTACACTTGTTTTCTACACTTCCTCTGGGCTCTGCTGGAGGCAGAACTCCAGGCCAGAACTACCTGGCTGAGCCACTGTGGGAGTGCTCAGCGTGCGTTCAGTTGTTTTGCAGGAAAAGGCAAAGTTCTGCCTGTGAGAATTATTCTGAGTCAAAAACTGAATGAAAACAAAGCTTTTCAGTTTTGCTGTGAGGAAAACGAGGCATGGAGTGAGCCCCTGGTAGAGCTGTCACACTCATACACCAGGTTTTTATTTCAGTATCACAGACGTTGTCTCATCTTCACCGAGATTTCCACCTCTGCATTGATGGGTAAATAGTCTGCAAAATAAAATCCCGCCATTTTCAGCAGTGAAGTGAAGCTCTCAAACAACTCACTTTTATGTATGCTGGACTTCCTTGCCCTGTGAGCTGGCATGGGACTACAAGGACTGGGGGAGACTGGGGAACAGTAAACTTTAAGGAGAAATTCGGTTACAGCTGCAGCAGAGATGTGGGATGCTACAGAGATGAAGTGAAGTGGTGAGGGGCCAGGTGAGATGGGGAGAAGATACAAGGAATCAGTAGTAATCCCCTGCACACATCTGCAGAAATGATGGTGTTTTCAATGCAATAATAGTGTTTTCAATGGAATTATAGTGTTTTCAATGGGCTTGTAGGAAAAGGGAGAATTTTGGGATAAGGAAAATAGCTTTTTATGGTTTCTGCCAAACCATTCTAGTGCATCAAGCCTTGCAAATAGGAACAGGTTTGCATTTCAGGGACACTTTGACATCCCCTCTCAGAGGTGTCATGAAGAGCCTCTGTGGCATTGTCACCAGACCTGCAATACTGTGACATGAAAATCCACCTGTGAAAATCAGCCAGCCCCCAATGCAGGTTTAAGACATGCAGCTGCAGCATGAGTTGAAAGTGCTCTTTGCATGCACAGAGGGAATCCAAACCAATTTGGGTTTGAGGAGAGCAGGGTTTACTCCAGGACACAACTCAGCGTTTGCAGATCATTGGACAGCTCACTCTCGTACAGATCATGCCTTTTTATGGGGACATTCCAGCTCCAAAGAAAGCAAATTCTTCTCAAACACATTGTCTTAGTTAAACTTTTAATATGTTTTGATATTGCCAGCAGCAGCTTTATATAATGCAGCCGTGTAGCAAACAAAACTCACTCTGTGCTCTTGAGGAATGGAAGCCCACGGATGGAGGGGATGGGTTGGCACTGTGGGATTTGCAGTGGCTCATGCCTGGGAAAAATGGGTTAATGACCTTCCAGCACTGCCTCAGGACTGGGCAGTACAGAATGTTCTGGAAGCAGGGGAGAGGGCGAGGTTTTGGCCAGCTCACCTTGAGCCCAGGTTATGGATGGCAGGAAAAGCCCCACTCAGACCAAACCAGTTACAGACTGGGCTTCTGATCCCCAAACCAGTTACAGACTGGGCTTCTGATCCCCAAACCAGTTACAGACTGGGCTTCTGATACCCAAACCAGTTACTGACTGGGGTTCTGATACCCAAACCAGTTACAGACTGGGCTTCTAGTCCCCAAACCAGTTACTGACTGGGCTTCTGGTACCCAAACCAGTTACTGACTGGGCATCTGATCCCCAAACCAGTTACAGACTGGGCTTCTGATACCCAAACCAGTTACTGACTGGGGTTCTGATACCCAAACCAGTTACAGACTGGGCTTCTAGTCCCCAAACCAGTTACTGACTGGGCTTCTGGTACCCAAACCAGTTACTGACTGGGCATCTGATCCCCAAACCAGTTACAGACTGGGCTTCTGATACCCAAACCAGTTACTGACTGGGGTTCTGATACCCAAACCAGTTACAGACTGGGCTTCTAGTCCCCAAACCAGTTACTGACTGGGCTTCTGGTACCCAAACCAGTTACTGACTGGGCATCTGATCCCCAAACCAGTTACAGACTGGGCTTCTGATACCCAAACCAGTTACTGACTGGGGTTCTGATACCCAAACCAGTTACAGACTGGGCTTCTAGTCCCCAAACCAGTTACTGACTGGGCTTCTGGTACCCAAACCAGTTACTGACTGGGCATCTGATCCCCAAACCAGTTACAGACTGGGCTTCTGATACCCAAACCAGTTACTGACTGGGATTCTGATCCCCAAACCAGTTACAGACTGGGCTTCTAGTCCCCAAACCAGTTACTAATTTGGGTTCGGATCCCCAAAGCAGTTACTGATTCTAACCTAGAGATCGGCACTATTCCCTCTTTCCTTAGAGAAATGCACAGGCCACGCACTTCCCAAACATCAGGAAGATAAGGCTGGAGCAGTCATTGCCATAAAAAGGAGTTTGGATGGTGCCACTGATGAGTGTTTCTGCAGGCTCTCCCTCATCTCCGTGTCCCTGAGCTCTGGGAGCCTGGCAGAGCCATGGGTGACACGGTGGGGACGTGCAGCTCCTCATGTGGAGCATCACATCTGGCTCCTGCCTGGCTGCCCATGATCTGCTGAAGGCTTGACTCTGCAGGAGCTGCTGCCATGCTGCTGTGACTTGGCACCCTTCTCCTTGCTGCGCTGGGATGCCTTGGAAGTACTGAACCACCTTATATCCTGAAACTGTTCTTCATAATTGCCTTCATTTGGAAAGACAGGGAAAAGCCAGAGCTTTTCTTGGAATGGAGAATGTAAATGGCTCCCCCTCTGAATTACTATAATTTTGAAATTAAGGGGCTTTCAGGCAAAGATATGGGACTAGGAATAACAGTTCTTTACTAGGAATATTAAAAATAAAAATGTGGTAGTACAAAAAAGCAAACAAACAAAAAAGAAAACACTGACAGAGTCAGAATGCGACCTGATGCCCTGTTGATCAGGGTGTTGGTGTCAGTCCAATCAAATCCTCCTGCAGTGACAGATGTGCTTCTGTTGGAGCANGAGGATGGATCATGGGAGAGACAAAGAAAAAACACCTCCCCAATCGATTTTTACAGATGAAATAGAATACATAATGCTGGTTACGTCTTGTATTGCAACCTAAGACAGTAATGCACCAAGGGACAGTTAGTATTTTGGTTGTCCTCTTCATACTGTTCTTTTCAGGAAAGCAAAGACAATTTGACGTTGCATTTGTCACTCCACAAGCCTTTCCAAAATCCGGGTCATTCCAAATTCAAGCTGTCACATGGGTAAAGTAATTCTGCTTGGGAATTAACCTGGGAATTTTAAGTGTTACTACATTAAGAGCAGAACTCACACTTGGAAATCTTGTGTAACACATATGCTTTATGTTTTCTTTTAAAGAGCAACTGCTCAGGAGTTCTGGAAGTCCAGGGGAACTTACAGGGTATTCAAAGAATGCCTCTCTTATTCTTTGAGTCTAATAGTGATTTTATACCTGCAGCTCTTTTGTGGAACCTGAGTCATTTTACAACATTGTGGTCAGTGGGAAAAGTTGTGTTGTGAGTGTGCTTTTCATTGTTCCATCCTGGATTTTCTGTTTACATGGGACCTGTTGGTTCCTCTGCCACTTGAGCACAGCACAGTGTCCTTTGGGACTGGAACCAGGCTTTGGGACAGCTCTGCTAACGAGGCAGGGACATCCATTCCCTGCAGTTTGTTTGGGATGCAGGGAAATAAGGAGATGTTGAAATTACCATCCATAACCCTGGCAGTAAAGGATCAAACAAATCACCACCTGTGCTTGTAAATCTTATCTCCTAAGTTCTTAAGGGCTTTGTCCAGGTAAAGCAGAAGGAAAGAGAGATCCAGGAGTTGTCCTCAAGGTGGTGGAAAAATCTGTAACTTGTCTGAAGCCCGAGGCAGGCAGGGCATGGAAAGACTGCCCGGTGCTGCAGTGGAAGGGAACTGTTCATCTCTATTTTTAAATTACTCCCTTTCTTTTAGAATTCTATTCAACACTGTGATGCCTCTGCATGTCCAGCAGTTGAATTATTAGCACTTAGAGCATTGATGAGAGCCAGCAAACCAAGCTGGAGCATGGCTGGCAAAGGAAATATTTGTGTAAGAGGTGACTGACAGCAACTTGTCCCCGTCTGCTAAGTTTCTTCTGTGACTTCTGTGTCAAAAGTGAGTTCTTCAAAACCTCCAGCTCCCTCAATTTTTTAACCTGCTTCTGGGAACAAGAAAATATCTCTTTCCCAGTATTCTCCTTTTCACATTGGCCTTGTTGCAAGCTAGAGCTGAGTGAAAAGGAGAAAAACCCAAACCAGAACAACAAAAAAACCCCCCAACACAACCTTCATTCCAGAGTCCAATTTGCAATGAGAATCTTTGAGTCTATTTTTGTCCAATTCCATTTGGACAAAATTCAAGAATTTGATTTTTCCCATTGCTTTACTTTGTACTCTGGTTGACTCGGAAAGCACGGGCTGAAACCAATGCTGAACCACAAAATTCAATTAAAACACAGGGAGTAAGCAGGGAGGAGAAATCAATGGGTGGATTAGTCCATCAGCTGCTATTCCCATGATCTTCTTATCTTATCCTGCACTACGAGAAGAACTGTTGGGAAGTGGAGTCGTTCTAAAATCAGCTCAGGCTGCTGTGTCCTGTCAGCACAGAGCAGAAAATTGGATCAATAGCCTGAGCTTATTCCTCTTTGCTTTCCTTCTAAACAGCTGGACTGCCAAATCCAGCCAGAGAATGGAGGCTAATCTGGGGTTTAATCCTCTGCTCTCCCACTATGAAGTTAAACAACAGAGCCTGAGACAAGCAGAAATCAGTACAGATTCCAAGCCAGGCTGCCTAGGGTTTACATGTATTTATAATTTTTAAATATTTTTAACATATTTAATCTGCTGTTCTTGCATCTAACAACTATGTCAGACATTTGGAACAGAAATATTTATCAATCCTTGAATTACCTTGAAAACCTAAGGCAGGAGGGAAATGTTTTAAAATAACAATATTTAATTTTTAGTTTGTTCCTACTTCTATCATATGTTTCACTTTTTTTAGAACATAATAGCAGCACTTCTGAAGTTTTACATCAAAAGTCCTTGAGGGGAAGAGAACAGAAAGGAAAAAACACATTTTTGACCTTGTATGAGCTGTTTCAAAACCTGCCAATTATGACCTTTTCCAACCTTAATGATTCTCTGAGAGGTACCTGGACCTCTGTTTAAATAGAAAAAGGCAAAGAGCAAAATATACTCTTTTTTATTCTTTCTCTTTTACTCATTAGCAATATTAGATTGGTTTGCTGGCAGAAAACTGTGTAAGCCTGGATGGGGAGTCCTGACTCATGGAATGGCTGGAAAACAGGAGGGGAGAGGGATTGGTGGTGGTTTCCTTCAGATAAACTCACTGCAAGGGATCTGCACCGTGCTGCACAGCAACCCCCCCATGTGTGAACAAACTGGAACATTTCACTCCAGGAAAGGCAGTCCAGCACATCCATCCATGCACCTGGAATTATTGGAACACTCAGTTTGGGGTCAAACAGGGCCAGTTCTGATCCCCCAGTCCCTACTCAAAACTTGGTCTCATTGAGAATTCGGTATTTTTGGCTGGGTTCAGGTGGCAGATAACAATGTTTTGGTGTTGATGTGGGAGGTGATGACTTAAGTTGTAGTTTTCATATTTTTGAGATTCTGTTCTGCCTAGGAGTGCAGTTCTGAGCCTCACATTAAGTGCTAGTAAGCTCTTTTCACAGAGTAGGTAGACAAAACAAATTCTTTTCCTGCTGAGGACCAAGGACAATGAGTACAAGTTTCAGGCCCAAAACTATAAACAATGGTGGGCTGAAGGAAGGATCAAGAAGGATGAGACCTCACAGCTCTGTGGCTGGACAATTAAACCCCAGTATGCAAATGGACCAAAACTTATAAAAGTGTGAGATCTCATGACCTGTGTTCCATTTTGTGACCATTTTGGGTCCACCTTGGGTGTAGCCCTGGTCAGGCCCTGTCCTGCCCAAGGTGTATCCTAAAGGCCTTTCAATAAATACCTACTTTATTCTCTGGCTCTGTCCAGTCTCTGTTTCAGGTCAGCCTTCCCAAGACATCCGTGGGGTGATGGAAATACAACAGGATGGGCTTTCAGCTCCCTTCCAACCCAAACCATTCCATGGCTCCTCCAGCTGTGTCTCTGCTGGAACATTTATCACGGAGGAAGGAGCAAGTTTGGAATGTGCTGTTCAGGTGGCAGGCACAAGCTTTTGGTGCTGATGTGGGAGTTGATATTTGGGGTGCAGGATGACCTGCAGCCTTGCGTAAGAATGGGTTGCATTCACACTCTGCTGTGTCCTCACAGGGAATCATGAAGGATCCCAGACTGGTTTGGGTTGGAAGGACCTTACAGATCATCCTGTTCTGCCTTGTAAAACAGTGGAATGATAATTACCAAGTGATAATTGCTGCCCCTGGAAAGTGGCTGCTCGTGTTGGTGGTTAAAGCCAGTGGGTGCCACTGGGAACTGTGTTTATATCAGGAATTCCAGCTGTGCATTGATCTCTCAGGCTGTGCTCTCCTGCACCCCAAATCTCACCTGCTCTAGTGGGAGCCATCCCTGCCCATGGATGGAGCCACTCCAGGGCTCCTCCAGATGTTTCTCTGCTGGAACATTTCTCCCTGTGGAAAGAGCAGCTGTTTGGAATGTGGTGCTACAGTTCCACCAGGAGAAGCCAAAAGCAGTGTCTTAGCAAACTTCATCTACAGACTGGGGTGTTGGAAATAAACCTTATCACAGAATCACAGAATCCTGGACTGGTCTGGGTTGGGAGGGATGTTAATGATCACCCAGTGCCACCCCTGCCATGGGCAGGGACACCTTCCACTATCTCAGGTTGCTCCAAGCCTGCAGTTGTTTTTCATTTCAGAACGAGAGGAATACATGGAATACTTTAGTCTGGGAAGGAGTAAAATAATGGGGGAAATGAGTAAAATAATGGGAGAAGGGAGTAAAATAATGTGGAAAGTGGGAGGCATTTGATGGAACTGAGTGCTGAGAGCCATGGCAAAGGTGATGCAACCTGGCCTTGGACGCTTCCAGGGAGGGATCCAGGGGCAGGCACAGCATCTCTGGGCACCCTGTGCCAGTGGGAGCAACGTCCCTGTCTGCTGCCAGAAATGTACAATCAACATTGCTCTGGGTGGTTTGAATGTTTTCCTGAGCATTCCTCCAAGAATATCTTGTCTCTCTTAAGCACCTCCAAGCACTCATAAACACATCATCCTTTCTGCACTTCCCTCAGTGTATTTATTTTTGCAGCAGGGAGGGGGAGATGGAAAATCCTCTGAGCAGTAGCCACAGAAGCTGATCCACCACTGAGCAGGCACATGGCCAAGTGGATGCATGGGCATACATGCAGACAGCCCAAAGGACAGATGCATCAAATCAGATTTATGAGGTCAGTTTTCCCAGCCCAGATTGCTGTCTGCCCCATTATAACCTTCCTGTGTTTAAATGGATGTGAAACAGATAATCCAGCCTTTGGCGGGAACAGCACTGATAAAACACAAACATTATTTCTGTAGCCACATAAGATTATTTTTCCAATTCAGCAGAAAGTATTGGCTTGAAGATTGTTAAAGAGGTCACAGTATTTTTATACTGGTTGTGTGTGAATAAAAATTTTCTCAGTCCAAGAGAAGGACCAGAGGATGTGTATTAATTATTATTATTATACAGCAGAAAGGGACTATGTATCTTGGTGGGATGAGATCTGTCCTGGGCAAACCTGTGTAACTGATATCTGCTCCTCACACCCCAGATAAAATGGTCTGAGTCCTGGGCCAGGCTGGTGTTTCCCTCAAGCTGAAGGTTGTACCTGTCAGAGTGGTTGTTCTATGAATGGGACAGGATTTTGAGAACATTCCATCCCACCATTTATAATTATTATTGACCACGTTATTTCCCCAAAGCTATAAAATGAAAGGCAAGTGTCCCATTAGGAAGGTGGTCTATCCATTATCTGTAGGATAACTGCCAGAAAAAGTTGCATTTTTTCCTTTTATTTTCAGTAAAACAAAGCAATTTTCCATTCTATAAGATCCCTTCTCTCAGCAAACAAACCTAAATTGGTTCAATATTGTTGTTTGAATCTCTATTTACTTATCCTATGGGAAAGAAATGTAAATTAAAGTATGAACATTACATGCAAGATACTTCAAGAAGATATTGAAATTGTTCAGTAAAAATAGCTTTCTGATGGGAATATATTAAATAACATTGAACATAAAGACTCACTGGCAGTGTCATTTGCCAGCTGCAAAAACAGTATTGGGATGGGAAACATGCTAGGAAGAAGCAGGCACTTGGGAAGAATACATTAGTAAAAATGCTATTTTTATTTAAAGTTCTATACAGTCAAAGTTCATCTCCCAATGTTTTCTAAGGATTAAGCTTTCAGTGACATTGAAACTTTTGGCCCAAACATTTCTGGAATCACACTGTCCTCTCTAGAACCGAATGAGGAGAAATTAATGCATTATATTAAAATTTATTGCTGTGAATTTCATAAATTGCTTTATTTCCCCTCTCAGATTCTTTGTTTTGCCTTTTAAAACCGTGGGATGAAGTGATAATTGGCGCCTCTGGAAAGTGGCTGCTGATGTTGGTGGTTAAAACCATTAGGTCCCACTGGGAACTTTTATAGGAAAGAAACAGCAGAGAGAAGTAATTCAGATTCTGAGTTTCACAAAGCTGACACTGACCTGAGCAGCTCCCTGTGCCACCAGACAGTCCAAAGGCATCTTTGGGAGAGTTCTCAGATGGGGCTTTCCCCGTGTTCTCTGAGGAGAGCTTCCTGGCATTTGGAGTCCTTTTGCACTGGGTAGAGATGGGCTGAGCTGGGGCATTTCTCTAACTTCAGCTTTAGATGAAAATGTCTGTAGCAGGAATTCCAGCTGTGCATTGATCTCTCAGGCTGTGCTCTCCTGCACCCCAAATCTCACCTGCTCTAGTGGGAGCCATCCCTGCCCATGGATGGAGCCACTCCAGGGCTCCTCCAGATGTTTCTCTGCTGGAACATTTCTCCCTGTGGAAAGAGCAGCTGTTTGGGATGTGGCAGAGGAAGAAGCCAAAAGCTTTTATCTTAGCAAACTTCATCTACAGACTGGGGTGTTGGAAATAAATCTTATCACAGAATCACAGAATCCTGGTCTGGGTTGGCAGGGACATTAATGATCACCCAGTGCCACCCCTGCCATGGGCAGGGACACCTCCCACTGTCCCAGGTTGCTCCAAGCCCCAGTGTCCAGCCTGGCCTTGGACACTGCCAGGGATCCAGGGACAGCCACAGCTTCTCTGGGCACCCTGTGCCAGGGCCTGCCCACCCTCACAGGGAAAAATTTCTCCTTAATATCTGATCTGAATCTTCCTCTTTTAATTTAAAACTGTCCTCTCTTGTTCTGTTACTGTCTTACACAGCTGGGAGAAGAATCAGACACAAATTCTGTGTGAGGAGGTGGTTGCACCCCAAAGGAGAGACAGCTTTTGTCCTTTAGCTCTTGGGGTTGCAGTTACTCCATGAATTTTTGTGATGTAGATGCTGAGCACATGGTGAAGATCACTTCAGACATCTGACCTTTTCCACTTTCTTATTCCCCTTCCTCAGCTGAGTGGGGGAGGTGGTTCTGGAACTGCCAACAAAGCCTGTGAGGACCAGATAACAATGAGGTGATAGTACACAAATGTCAGCCTTCATCAAATTAATCCCAGGACAGGCACCCAGATGCGTTTACAGCAGATAATCTAAACACAAACACAGCGTTCTAATCTCTGCCCTGGTGACTCACCAACAGATGCCTGAACACAGCTCTGCTAACCTCCAGGCAAAGATCAGCATCTGCTCCAGAGCAGTTCGAGGCTGTTTGGAAGGTATTGCTTTTGTTTTCAGCACAGTTGCAATCCCGTTTCTCAGTATTCATCCTCCCCTCGAAATTCTGAGAAGTGAGAACAGCCAGCAGTGGGAAACACAAAGCAGTTTCAGATCCAGTTAGAGCAATTAAGGAATTCTTCCCCCAGAGGGTGCTGGGCACTGTCCAGGCTCCTCAGGGAATGGGCACAGCCCCTGCCAGAGCTCCAGGAGAGTTTGGACACCAGTCCAGGGTGGGATTTGGGTGTGTCCTGAGTTGGAATCAATGATCCCTGTGGGTCCCTTCCAGCTCAGGATATTCTGTGACCATGAAGTTAACGATGTAATCCTGGTGTACAGCATTCCCTGGTATTCTTTGGATGTTTTCTCTTGGGAAAAGGAGAAGCCTGTGGTTTATAGTACACCTGTGGCTCTTCAAAAACTGTTTAGACTGATGTGTAAATGCCTGGTTATTATCACAGGTGCTGGAGTCTATTTCTTATCAATTTTTTTTATCCTTGGTGAAGTGGTTCCATGGCCTGCAGCCCTCCAGACACACCAAGTGTGGGCTTTTCTTCCTTTTTCTGGAGACTCTGAAGTTTGGCTGCTTGTTGGCACACAGTGCTAAGAAAAGGGAATTCTGCAGGGTCTTCCCAGTAGAGAAACAAAGGCTGATCACTGCTGCTTAAAGCTGGAATTCAGCAAGGAAAAACCAAATTGAGTGTCATTTCTGAGGAGTCAATATCCTGAGGAACAGTGACTTTCCTTCTGGAAAATTAAACTGCAGAGTAGCAGATCACCAGGTTCAACTTTTAATAGGCTGGTATGTTTGAAATTATGAGAATGGGATATTATTTGGTATTATGACATTTTAGCCATCTAGCATTAAAAAATAATTCCCTATAGTCATTCCCTGGAAAAGAAAACTAAGATTCATTGACTGCCACTAAGACAGAGAACAAATTCCATGTAGCTCCTGAAGTATTGCCAGATGATCAATATAATTTTTATTCTCAGATTATGTCTTTTTTCACCTTTATTTCTCATTGGATTTCAAACTTTAGCCTTTGAATATGCCAGGATGGTTAATTTGTAGCCTCAGGGAATTAATGTGTAGACAATAAGTTTTCCAAAGAGGGGTAAAGAAACACAAGTTCAGTCTTGAGAGGGGGGAAACGTGACTGAATGAGACAAAAAAGGAGCTAAATGTTCATTCAAATACCGACCAAAACCACGGCAGAAAGTTCTCAGACCAAGGCTCCCAGAGGACATGGAGACAGAACTATAAAATAAATACTGAGGAATATGGGACATAAAGAAATTGTAGAAAAAAACCTTAATGCTGCCCAAAATATCACCTCCCATCCAGCCCAGATAAAAGATGACATTTGTACTTGGCCTCTTGCATTCAAAGACTTCTACAGTGAGCCAGATTCCAAGTGCAGAAATCAAAGGTTGAAGTTTGGGCACCTAAATTTAAAACAGTGATGTGGAAAAACCTCTGTTTATCTACTGCACTCCCATCAGCTGTCATCCTGCTTTTTTTTTTTTTTTTTTTTCCCAAGTTAATTAATTCCCAGGAGATGGAGCAGACTTGGGAGGGTTTAGCCCCTTTGCATTGAATGGAAGGGGCACAATCCCTGCTCCGAGGGCCTCATTCTCTGTGTGTTTTGGTATATTTCCTCTCCAACACATGGTTCAGAATTCCACAGCTGAGATCAACCACGGAAAACTTCAGTGTTTCCATCATTGATTTAAAGTTGTCTGGAAAGATTTAAAAAGACAACATATAGCATTTGGTAAACTGTGATTATTGACATCAGCTGAGAGACAAAATGTTCTGGAAATTATTGACAAGAGCGGTAAATTTTGGTGTGACTGTTTTTTATTAATTGAGTTGTTTAAGGATTTAACTGCCTTATAAAAATATGTGTAAAATCACAGCATAGAATTGAAGTTGATAATTGTTATGTGTTGTGTTTTCCTAACAAAATGTAGAAGCAGTGAAGGCAGAGGAGCTCCACAATTCCTCTTCATTGTCCTGTCCTGTTCTCCTCTCGTCCCCTTCCTTTCCTCTTCCTCTCTGCCACAGAACATCAACTCCAGCCCCAGGCTGTGGGGGAATCCAAGTGGTTTCCTCTGAGGTGATCCCATTCATTTCCACTTGCTGACAACTGTAAAATCAGTTATCTTCAAGAAAAATGATTCCTTTGTCTCCCTGACTCTATCAGGACATTCACTATTTGTTCTAGTAGTCACAAAGCAATCTACTGCTAAGGTGTGTTTTTGTTTCTTGTTTTAAGGGACCTTCAAATAAAATTTCACTTGCCCTTGATGTGATGTCTCCATGAACCAATCTCATTCTGGTGACAGGTGAATTGTACCTGCATAGAAATAAATATTTCATGCTGTTCTGTGAACTCAAACCACAGACAGCAGTCATGTCCCTCTTGTTCAAGTGGTCAAACAGAAGTTCTGTAATGAACTATATAAATTGAAGCTGTAACAAATCTGGGTTGAGTGAACGCTCCCCTCTTCTCCTCCTCTTCAGTGTGCTTGCAATTCCTCATTTTCACTAACCCAGCACTGCCAAGGCCGCCACTAATCCACGTCCCCAGGTGTCACATCCACATGGCTTTTAAATCCTCCAGGGATGGGGATTCCACCACTGCCCTGGGCAGCTGTGCCAGGGCTGGACAACCCTTTCAGTGAGGAAATATTCCCTAATATCCGTCCCTACCCTCCCCTGGCCATTTCCTCCCTCCTGTCCCTGTTCCCTGGGAGCAGAACCTGACTCCCACCTGGCTGTCCCCTCCTGTCAGGGACTTGTGCAGAGCCAGAGGGTCCCCCTGAGCCCCCTTAAATGCTTCCACTCTTTAAGTGGTTTCACTTAAATGGAACCAAACAAAACCATGAAATTCTCTAGTCTGAAACAATCTCCAAACTGGAGCGATGCATTTCAAAAAGCCAATTTCTGTGCTGACACTGCTGGGCTGTTGTGGTCCAGGAGAGGAAATTCCTTATGGATCTTTGAGAAGGTAGGAAGAAAGATGGGATTAAAGAGTTGATTTCCAGGAGGTCCTGGGGTCTGAACCCAGGCTTGTGGTATTCAGAAGTGATTAGGAATGGGAAAATAGCAAAGAGACTGTTTTCATGGTGGGCTCTGGTCTTCAAACTCCCTGAGGAATTGCAGGAGGATGTTATTACATTACATTTTCTGTCAAATGGAATGAAAGGTAAAGGTCAGTGTAGGTATGTGAAGTGATGCACCAGGATTACATTAAAAAAAAAAAAAGCAACAAAAACCCCTTCAAAAACCTAATTTTGCACTAAGAGTAATTTGCTCTGAGCTGATTGTTCAGGATCAGGAAAAATACCTTTGGATGGTTTGGTTTTAATTAGCCTGTGAGGCAAACTGCAGAATAAATTCTGTCCCTGTGAAAATTGCCTGGGCACACATGCAGTTATTCCACTGCTCCAGGGGGAAGGGAGTGGAGCTGGGAAAGGTTTGAAGAAGGGTGAGAAGTGAAGGGGATGCAGTTGTTTTTCATTCAGAAGGAGAGGAATACATGGAATGCTTTAGTCTGGAAAGGAGTAAAAAATGGGGGAAAGGAGTAAAATATTGTGGAAAATGGGAGGCATTTGAAGGAATTGAGTCCTGAGAGCCGTGGCAAAGGTGATGCTGTGTGCTTTTACAGCATGGGAAGCAGGGGGCAACAAAATCCACTCTCAGAAAAGAGGATGGATGGCTGTTCTTCCAGTTGTTGTAGAATGTTGTGAACGTGGGAAATTTCTGTAGATTCAGGGGGAAAATGAACACATTCCTGGGAAGGAAACCCAGGCAGGACCAATGCTGACTTCTAACCTGAGAAACCCCTAAAATGCAACTTTCTGAATACTCTGGAGCCCTTTAATACATATGTGTCCTAATCTTATACACTCCCATGTCCTTTAGATGATTGTAGGGAAGATATTTAATTAGGAGGGAAGATATTAAATTAAACAGTGTTAGATCTGATCCACTGCTTGTGTGAAGCCAGCTTGTGTTAAATATTTGTTACCTTTATATGGAATTTATTGAGAAAGGAAGGCAAGTTTTGAGTTTTGAAGTTTTTACATTGAGCAAGACATTTGAAAGCAGACATTTTCCTTCCACTCTTTTTTTTTGTTTGCTTTTGCCCCTGCAGAGGCTTGAGTGGAGGAAGGAAACCTGCTTTTATGTCAGTTATTTACTGTGCGTGGCTTTTTTATCTTCAGTTATGGACAAACACAGCACTTAAAGCACTTGCCTACCTGAGATCCCTTAGACTGTCAGTGTAAGCACAAAAACCAATAAAAGGCTACAGAAAAATAGTGGATAGTTACTGTAATGCAAAGATTTATAAAGGTGAGAGAGTAATTTTTACATCCTGTTATGTTTCTGGTGATTGCATTTATGTATTCGGTAATGTATTACATACATAATACAGTATATTTTATATATATTGCAATAGGTTATGTGTATTTTTATATATATTTATATCACTATTTTATTTTTTTCAGGGTGAGGCTGTTAGTCTTATGGCTCAGTTTTAGGTATTCCTGCATGGAACAGGGAGTTGGACAAGATGATCCATAAGGGTGCCTCCTAATTTGAGATATTTTATGATTTTTTAAGGAAAAATATTATGGCTTGCATGGAGTCACAGGCCAGAGACGACTCATGTCATGGCCTTGCTGAGTTTTCATCAGGCACTTTGAGCCCAGGCTGTTTCCTCCTGGGGTAACTGGGAGCCACTGGGCCCTGTGGCTTTTGTCCTTTTTGTCTTCCCATGTTCCTGCAGGAAAATCCTGGAATTTCAGATTTCTGTGCACATAACAGAGCCCAAGTCTGGTGAGGAGCAGCTGAAGGAGCTGGGAAGGGGCTCAGCCTGGAGAAGAGGAGGCTCAGGAGGAATTTCTGGCTCTGCACCACTCCCTGACAGGAGGGGACAGCCAGGGGGGTCAGGTCAGTGGTGAAATAAAGAACGGGCACATCTGAGTTGTCCAAAAAGCAAAAGTTTTTAATATAGGAAAATAATAAACTGGGGGAAGGCCAACACTGTATAGAACTAACCTCAGAAGGAGAACTGGGGTAATGTATAAATAATAATATATATAAAAGGTATATATAATATAA
>VXBB01019067.1:26643-37123 GCA_013399915.1 Illadopsis cleaveri
TTTTATATATTATATTTATATGGGTTTATATATACACAATGTTGTTATCTCCACTCAACCTGCCTATATGAATGAGATAATATTTAAGCCATATGCTCAAAACCCCTTGCCAGTAGGTGCTGGAGCAGGTACTGCTGGAGGCTCTGCTCTTGGAAATGGGGCTGGAAATCTCATTTAAGGCTCAGTCAGGATAGCAGGTTGCTCTGGGTACTGGGTTTGCACCTGGAAATCCCTGGAAGGGGCACCGATTCCAAGCAGGGACTTTGAAAGACTTTGATCACAAGGCTGAGTTTTTAATATTAAATTATTCAGTATTAAAGAGTCCTGGGGTTTATTAACACTGTGAGGACTTGGGTACAGACTGTGGCCAGGAGATCTCGTGCTCCTCTCCTGAGGAAGGACTCTGGAACATGGGTTTGTTTGAAGAGTGTTCCTGAAATCCTGCTGTTCTCCCAGAACTGTGCTGGTTTTGGCCTGGAAAACTGCCTTTGTGGGAGACACTTGGCCTTCCTGCTGGAATGTGAGACTGGGAGGGTGAATTGTGGAGAGCAGCTCTGAAAGCTCCACCAGCACTAGAGAAGGTGGTGGGTGAATTATGAGGAATGTGTGGTGAGGAGAATTCTGGGCTGGGGAGAACCTGGCTGAGCACAGGGAACAGGGAGCGTGGAAGAGCTGGGATTTGTGTGACTGTGGTGAGAGGAGAGGGGTGTTTAACATCTGTGATGTCCTGGAANTTGTGTGACTGTGGTTAGAGGAGAGGAGTGTTTAACATCTGTGATGTCCTGGAATGCCAGAATGGTTTGGGTTGCAAGAGCCCTCAAATCCCATCCCATTCCCACCCCTGCCATGGGCAGGGACACCTTCCACTGTCCCAGCTTGCTCCAAGCCTTGTCCAATCTGGCCTTGGACACTTCCAGGGCCATTAATAAAAACATATATTAAATAAATGAATGATTTGGATGGGAAGGCACCTTGAAGCCCATCCTGTTCCACCGTCACCATGGCAGGGACACCTTCCACTATCCCAGGTTGCTTCAAGCCCCAGTGTCCAGCCTGGCCTTGCACACTTCCAGGGATCCAGGGGCAGCCACAGCTGCTCTGGGCACCCTGTGCCAGGGCATCCCCACCCTCCCAGGGAACAATTCCTTCCCAATATCCCATCCATCCCTGCCCTCTGGCAGTGGGAAGCCATTCCCCCTTATCTTGTCTCTCCATCCCTTGTCCCAAGTCCCTCTCCAGCTCTCCTGGAGTGCCTTTAGACCCTGGGAGGGGCTCTGAGCTCTCCCTGGAGCTTCTCTTCTCCAAGCTGGACACCCCAAGCTCTCCCAACGTTTCGTCATGGGGAAGTGTCCATCCCACCCCCGAGCCCTTGCTGGATGAAGGGACCCATACACAGATTTATATCAGCAGGGAGGTTCCTCCTCTTGCTCTGTTCATCTCCCCCCTTCCAGCCATCCCACGGCTGCTTTTCCAGTCTCTCCATGGCTTTGTCCCTTACTCAGAGCATGGACCAGCACATGGAATTGACAGCCAGGGGCAGGGGTTGGTATTGATCCCCACATGGTGATAGATTGTGCCAGGGGCTACTGCCAGGGCGAGGGCTGGAAATAAAACCCGGGAAGTTCCTCATCCACTGTGGATCCTACAGGAATCCTAGTTAAACATGTTGATATTAAGTAAGTCCTTACCAAGCTTTAAACACAAAAACCTGCTGATGCAGAGCTGTAGCCAAACCCCATTTTTGGTTATAATCCATGAGTCAATTCACTATTGTCAGTCTATGGATTGGGTACAGCTTGCCAGAAATAACTATCAAAGCAGGTCAGCATGAGAGACTTTTCCAGAGGCTGTGCTGATGCTCTTGTGGCATTCTGTGTTCATTGTGTGAATTAACAGACTGTAAGTTCATCACAATATCGGGGCTAATTAAGCTGTCTTTTCACTGTGCTCTTAAATACTTTCCCACCTGAGGCAGCTGGTGGCTTTTCCCCTGAGCTGGTGACCACTGCTTTACAAACACCCACTTTTAACAAACTGTGCATTTGCTGTGTCCAGGGGCTGTGTTCAGATCAGTTGAGTGGAAAAAGCAATTTAGCTTTGTATTTGCTGTCTGCTGCTCTGGCGTGCTGCAGCCAGGCTGACCTCCTCAAAACCCCCAGCTTGTTTAAATTTGATCAATAATTTGGGATTAACCAGCATGCTGATCTTTGTATTCTGAGCTAGGTACAATTTAAATGTGTATTTTCCACCAATGAAAACAGCAGCGTTTGCATTGCAGTGCTCAAGTTTTATTCTGCCAATGACATTTCCCCTTTGTCATCATTCCCTACAGGAAATCCTGATTAAATTCAAGTTTACAGGTGCAGTTAACAAAGGACACAGACTAGTTTATCAATGCACTCTCCCAGGAACAGCAAATTCCCAAAATCCCCTTGCTTTCTGTAAGTCTAACACTGGCTGAAATAAACACTACATGAAGTAATTTAGCTGCAGTGTTTCATAAATATGTCAGAGCCAAATCTCATGCACCAAATGTATTCAGTACCTGTGATCCTGGTTTTCATCAGTGCCAGTTCAGCATAATGTCATAATTTACAGCAAGAAACAAGAGATTTTGGGTTGTTGGGGGTTTTTTGGTGGGTTTTTTTTATGCAATAGCTCGAAAAACTGCGTGGAGTTACTGCCACAGAAATAATGGGGGAATTTAAACACTTCCTACAAACATATTGGATTTGAAAATTGAAACCAAATGGAAGTTTATTTATTATAGTGAGTTTGTAAAGCAAATTTCTTGTATCTCTTATAAAATTCAGCAAGGTTTATTGCAAGGCTTAGCACTGAGGATCCCTACTCCTGTGCACATGTGCATAGGGGAATAAGAATTGAAGTTCCTTGCACCATGACCCAGTTGGACAGGTGAGTTCCTGCTCTTGCAGGCTTTAGGAGCACATTTATAGCCCAGTTCTCAGTGAGGTAAAATCTCATCCCTGTCTGCTTGATCAGTGTAACAAACAGGAATAGCTCACTCCCAGGTGAGAAACACTTTTCATATACAGAAATAGTTTTGGACACAGATGTCCCAAATGTTCCTCTCAGTAAGCAATGTATGTTGTCTGTGTGCCTGATACTTGGGAAAAGAAACAAAAAGTCACCCCCTTTCAGGCACTTTTACACAATACATATTAAATCCAAGGTTCCATTCTGAAAGGTCTTTGAAATGAAGAGTGAACTCACTGCTCTGTACCTGAGGAGGCACCAGCCTCGCTGAGGAAAATTGTATCAATGAGTGTTCGGAAGTGGATTTGTCACAGATGGAAAGAAACAAAGCAGTGAGATATTTTTGTGCTCTATGAATTTATCTCCCCACTGTTTGGGGCATTTTCAAGGGAGGAAAGCACACAGAGCTGCCCCAGAAACAGGCAGGTGTCCCCAACACCACAGGAGTTTCCTGCAGCTGAGGGTACCTGAATTTTTCTTTGCAGCTGTTTGCAACAGCAGCATCCAAGGGGAGGATTGCCCAATTCCATCTGCTCAGTTACAGCCACTTTGATTCATCTCTGTGGATGCCAAACTCCTTTTCGAAAGAGTAAATGCATTATTTAAACATAAACAGTGCCACTCACTCCAACACGGCAAAATAAAGATGAAAATACCCTTTGCACACTTTCAAGTTAACTGGAATTGCTGCAGTGCTGTGTGTGAGTGCCTTGGGCAGCAGAGGATCACACAGCATCCCCCAGGCTGCCACACAAGGCTGCTTTTTGTCTTGGCTTTGAGTCATCCATTGATTTCCAGTGGGGAATCAGCCTCCTGAAACCACAGAGCAGAGCAAATTCTGTGCCCTGGGATGCACAGCTCAGCCTGTGCAGAGGGAAAGCAAATCACTTGGATTGAGCAGTAGGACTGATGTGTGGGAAGGTGGAACTGATGTTCCTCAGGAATCGCCAGTCTGGGGACTGGGTCTGACAGAACAACCCTCCAGGGAATTCTTGAGGTGGGTTCTGCCCTCTCAGGACCCTGTCCCAGCTGGTTTTGGGCACACAGGAGTTGTGGGCTTGAAAATACTACAGAGAATCACAGAACAGAATCACAGACTGGTTTGGGCTGGAAGGGACTTTAAACACGCCAACAACTTCAAGAATGACAGAAAACAACATTCCAAATTGTATCACGCCTTAGATTACAACATTCACTGTTATGTTTATTGACTATGTTTGTTTTTATTTAGGAAGTAATTTATTTGCTGTGCTTGACTGAGCCAAATGAGCATTAATTTATTTTTTCTCTGTGTAGGAGCTGCTTCAATGGCATCTGGTCAATGTGCAGTGAGGAGGCTGCACTGACTGCTGTTCTTATTGGAAACAATTAATTTAGTAAACTTACTCAATTTTGTTTCCTAATAACTTTCCAGGCAACATTCCCTGTTTGTCCATTTTTCCTTGGATTCTGTGGGTAACTTTAAGAACAAGGGGAATTCCCTAAACTTGTTTTGTTTGGCTCTTGTTGNGGGATGAGCTGAGCTCAGTGCTCCAGCAGTGAATGCTGCTCCTGTGCTGCTCTCAGCCAGATCTGGAGCTCAACAGGAGAAACTCCTGAGCTCAGACTGAGCTGAACCTGTCCGTGCCACCTTTGGAACCAAACAGCTCTTGTGACAGCCCCTGTGTGCAGGCAGTGCTCTGGGGATGTCACCAGGGTGTGGTGACAGCTGGGATCAGGGCTGCTCCAGCCCAGCAGAGCAAAGCCAGCTGTGAACACTCCATGCAGGGAATTCCATGAGGATAATGTGCTCCAAAGTGCCGCCACTCAGTGCTGTCCTCAGGCCTGCAAAATGTCATTTCATCTCCCTGACTCCTTCTCCCTGCCTTTTTTTTTTTTTCACTCTCTCTCCCTGTTTCCCTCAATGAAGGCTTTGTCTTGGTCTTCAACATTCAGGACAAGTTTTTTGATGATCAGAATGAAAAACGCTGAGTTTTCTCCTCAGGCTGCCAGCACAGGAATATTGCTGACTGAGGATGGAGCTGAGAGATGGAAAGCACGTGGATAAAACCACTGGATTTTCCTCCAAGTGTGTCCCACTAAGAATGCTTTATAAATGTTATTTATAATGATTATTTATAATCTTTTGTAAAGATTATTCTGATAGTCTGTGTAAGACTTGGGGACTTTTCAGTGTCTTTTGGATGCTTGAGACTCTTGTACTGCATACAAAGTGCATTTAACTGTTCAATTCTGCCCTTGGAAATTCAGAGAACCTCAGGGAGAGAAACACTCAAGGGGCTTGAGTAATTTTCCTCTAAAATTTCTCTCAAAAGCATTCCCTGATAATAAGATAAATAACATGGGTGACTGTTTTCAGTCTACACTGATGTGCTCAGATGTTTAATTTCCTGTGAATATCCGCACTAGAGATAATAAACACAGTGATAAGAGGCTTTCTCTTTTTTTTTTTTTTAACTTTCTGCTGCACTATGGATTCAGTCTAGGGGGAAAAAAGAACCTTTTGATGATAAATAATTGAAATGAAAACTCACAATTTCACTAAAGGAAGGGTCATGGTAAGAAGAAAGGTCTGTCTAAGCAATGGTTGTGTGTCTCTGATGTATTTTTATAAGATAAGGGAGCTATTTCTAGCAGAATACAAAGATTCTTTTCCAAGGAAAAGAGGAGGGAAGGAAGCACTGGAGGCAGCAGAGGCATCCTTAGCACAGCAGGTGCCAGGATCCCTAAATGATGAGAGCATGGGAATAGGTGGAAAAACTGTTTGGGCAGTGGTTGGCTGGAAGCAGATTACTGGATGGCTGAAATATGGGAGAAAAATCTCAAAAGAGGGAGTTCAGGGAACAAGAGGAGCTTTAGACGTGAGGAAACTTCTGTTTCCTGATAATATCCAGCCTAATTGCAGAATGGATAATTTCTTCCATGCCTCTCTCCTGCCCAGATGTTACTGCAGATGGCAAAGCTTCTGCCAGAGAGAGCTTGGAAATGCACACCAGGACTGTGACCAGCCTGGTTTAACTTCCAGTGCCACTTCCAAACAAATAAAAGAATGCTACGTTCCTCTCTGCTCCCCACACCTTCTCCCCTCAGGTGGAGTTCAGGGTTCTCCAAAAGAAAAGTGTTCTCACCCATCATCATCCCAGCCCCTCACAGTAACTGAACAGGGAAAACAAATCATCTACACTGCCAGAGAGCTAGGAAATATTTTCTAAATTGTATCACAGTAGAACAAAAAGCTTCCTTGAGCTTTAGGGTCTAGGAGAAAGGAGGTTATATATGGCATTAATTTTCTATTCTCTAATGGAAACCATTGTCCGACTTTGCCACAGCCGTGGTTTTCTAATGGTTGGGAGTAATTTGCCCAGATTAATGCTCTCTGTTCAATCCATTTAATGTGACTTAATTTCATAACACTACAGGCTTTATCAGTAGTCAAACTAACCCCTGCAAAACCCCAGCAGGCAAAAATGCCTGTCGAGTTTAGCTGTTGAGGCTGGATGGTGCTGCTTGGTGAAAAATGGAGGAATTGTTTGGAGGGAAAGGACCATCAGAAAACCACGGGGTCTGCCCGAATTCTTTGTCTTTCATCAGAAGTGTTCTTGGGTCACAGCTCGGCTTTATCTTCACGTTTACCACAATGTGGGGTTTGTGTCCGGGGCCATTTGGGAGCTCTGTCAGACTCCCCCAAGCCTGCACTGCACAGATCATAAATCAGTGACCCAGCACAACTCCTCACTTGCTCTTTACTGGGTTGAATTTGGGATACCACCTATTGCAGAGGTAAAAGCTCAGATGTTTTCATTTCAGCTTCATTTTGAAAGTGTCAGCTACACAGGATCATCAAAGCTGTTGTGTTGGTTGGGTTTTTTCCTCCTGTGGTTGTGCTCATCAGCTTTCTCTTCATTGCACATTTAGGAATATTCACTGTGAAATCTTTTCTCCCTGAGATGTTGCAGCATCCCAATTCTGCCCCAGAACAGCAGCAAGAGCTCTCAGTCAGTGCCTGTCCTGCCTTTGACACCCAACTTGATCATTGTGGATGCTAAAGTAACCTTTGATTTGGTTTAAGATTACCTCACATGGCATTCAACACTGTTTTGACCCCTTTTTTCCTGAGGCTCATCACAGGAAGCACCATTCAATGCCTTCATTGAGGAGAGGGGGATTTTGGAATTGTGAACACGTTAAATGGGGTTTTAGTGTAAAAGACTTCTCAGAAATACCATTCTGCAGCCAGGATCTACTATTCTGCTGTGTCTCCCCCCAAAAATCACCCTCAAAGTAGCTGCAAAGCAACTGTTAACAGCATTTCCAGGTTTTCACCCAGTTTTAGTGGTTGTTGCTTAGGGTTGATGGTTTTGTCAGGAGTTTCTGACTGAGATATTGCTGATTGCTCTGATCTGTGGTTTAGTGATCACTGAAGGATTCACACTCCACGTTTAGCATTTTGGGGGTTGCCAGAGGAAATGATGAACTCCTAAAAGACACAGCTCTGGAACTCTAACTCCCCTGCTCTCCCCTCCTCTTCTGAATTCTCACTCAGCTCCATCTTTTCCTCTGTGTCTCTGCACAGCCCTGGGAAAGGGACATGCTGCCCGGGGTGTCCACAGAGCATCTCCTCGGCCTCACAGATTTCTTCTCCCAGGTCATTTCCCCTCATTCCCCCTTCATCCTTTTTCTTCTTTTCTTCACTTCTCACTTGCTTTTTTTTCCCCTCTTCCCTTCCTCTCCCACCTTGATTTCTTACTTGATTTCTTACTTCTGTCCTTGTTCCCTTTCCTGCCTCACTCTCATTTTTCCTGCCCATCCTTAAGAAACCTTAAGAAAGGTTTGCAATCCCCGTCCCTCACTGTCCAGGGCTCATCTCTCTGTGCTCTGATTCAGGGCAGGGTTTGACAGTGCCATTCCATGCAGCCAAACTTCTCAGGAAATTTCTAACTGTTGGAGAAAGCCGTGAGGAAATATATCCTCATGAGCAGAGAGGGATGGGATAATGGGGAATGGTTTTAAACTAAAGGAGTAGAGGTGTAGATGGGATTTTGGGAAGGAATCGTTCCCTGGGAGGGTGGGGAGGCCCTGGCACAGGATGTCCAGAGAAGCTGTGGCTGCCCTTGGATCCCTGGAAGTGTCCAAGGCCAGGTTGGACAGGGCTTGGAACAGCCTGGGATAGTGGAAGGTGTCCCTGCCATGGCAGAGGGTGGCACTGGGGGTGCTTTAAAATCCCTTCCAACCCCAACCATTGCAGGATTCCCTGGTTTCTGTGGCTCCCTGCACTGCAGAGCCACGTAAGAGAGGGAGCACAGACACACGAGCCTGGAATGGGGCAGGGTAGCACCTCAAGGGTTTGTGGTGGTTACTCACCCACAGGAACCCACAAAAAGCTTTGAAATTGTAAAAACCCCAATGATTTTGAAGGAAAACTTGAGAACTGGCATCTCAGGCCAGAAGACCCTTTCCTATCTCCTGATATTGCCCTTCCTCCTTCAGCAGCCACATTCCAATAATCCAACACACACCACAGTTCATTTGATCCCCTTTAGGTCAGGAAGCACAAAACACACAAAACTGAACCTTGGTGGAGCCTGGGGTGAGTTTTCCCTTGGATAAAGGCTGTGGCAAACACGTTCCTCATTGTGACCAGGATTTCTCTTGCCCACCCACTGAGAATGACCCGGCCAGAAGGCGCTGGGCAAAGGGGAGGCTGAGACCACCCAGCAGTGGCTGCAGCAGCCTCAGGTCAGCCTGGGTGGCCCCTTTGTTCCTCCCCAGCTTTTCTTCTGCCCTTTCTGATCCTCCCCAGTATGGACCAGTGCACGTTTGTGGCCCTGCAGGGAAGGGAGAGCCCTGGGAAGGGCAGGTGGGGCTGGACTACTCTGAGCTGTCTCATCTGGGACAAACGTGGAAGGAGAGGGAAGGAAGAACCTCTGATGGAACATGAGGTGGATTTCTGTGCAGGAGCAGCTTTTTGGAGAGGGTGTGGATGCAGTGGGTTTGAGTTCACCCAGCCCAACCCAATGGTGATGATTTCCTTATGCTCATTATTCCTTAAGGAGAAGAAAAGGGCTTGTATTACAAGAAAACCCAAATGTTTATGGTAAATTTCGTAAGCATGAAAGATGGCGCAAGCAAAAAATGTATTAAAAAAAACCACACCATGTAAAAACATCAAAACCCCACCAACCTCGAATCAAACACAAAGGAAGAGATGCAGAGCCTCCTCTACAACTGACAGCAAATTCAAAATTCTGATTCTGTCTGATACAGCCCTGGAATGTCCACCAGAACACTCACCTCTGATAGAAAATCCCTTTTATTTTCTGTTTAGTCTGTGTGTTATTTAGAGCTGACTTGCATTTCCTCTCTGCACTAACTTGTGATTTTTATTGGACAGGTTTTTCACAAAATCTGGGCAGAACTGCTGTCACAGTAACCCTGTGAGATGGGCAGTGTGGTGGAAGAAATATTTATAGAGAGTGAGTGGACAACTCCAAAGTCAGTGTAGTGTGACACAAACCCCTCAAGGTCTTCATTTCTTTCTCCACAACGTCATGTCAGCAACAAAAGGAAAATCTGCTTTGTAATGACAACAAGAATCTCCTGACACTGAGATGTTAGAACTTACTGTGCCATGTCTCTTCAAGATAAAGTCTGGCTTCCACCTGGAAGTGTGTATTTTTAATTTACTTATCTTTTTCAGACTATATTTTTGATTTGAAGAGATGTCCATCATCCTGCACAGCGTTAGTGCCAATATCCATTAACAAAGGAAAGGAGAGAATCTCTCTGCAGAGGAGATCCCACATTGGACAAGCACAGAGATCCAAAGTGGGACACCTGCTTTGGGATGGAGACAGAAGTGGGGGTCTTTAGGGTACCCTGAAGAGATGAAGTGCAGCCTGCAGAACAGGAAACAGCTTTTGAGTGGGGAGATGGAGGACACTTGAGGTTCCTTCCTGCCCTCACGGCTCCGACATTCCTCAGTCACAGCCCCACTGCTGCCCTTGGAGGCTTGGAATTCCTTCTTTCTTCTCTTCCTTCCCCTTCCCAGCATCTCCCACTGGATCCCAGACTGGGTGTCCTGAGCCAACGCTTCCTCCTGGCTTCCCACCTTTGATTTCTCAAAGGCATCTCCATATCTGGGCATCTTCTCTTGGAATTACTTAAAAACCACCCCAGGCTCTCCNTGGAGAAAGCCGTGAGGAAATATATCCTCATGAGCAGAGAGGGATGGGATAATGGGGAATGGTTTTAAACTAAAGGAGTAGAGGTGTAGATGGGATTTTGGGAAGGAATCGTTCCCTGGGAGGGTGGGGAGGCCCTGGCACAGGATGTCCAGAGCAGCTGTGGCTGCCCCTGGATCCCTGGAAGTGTCCAAGGCCAGGTTGGACAGGGCTTGGAACAGCCTGGGATAGTGGAAGGTGTCCCTGCCATGGCAGAGGGTGGCACTGGGGGTGCTTTAAAATCCCTTCCAACCCCAACCATT
>VXBB01019067.1:57496-69599 GCA_013399915.1 Illadopsis cleaveri
GGCTGGGGCCGAGCCGCTCGTGTTTCACATCACGTCAGGGCTGAGGAATTTCCTCTGCTCTGGGGGTGCCTCGCAGAGAAAAAGGGGGAGGCTTTAAGGTTAGCTGGGGATGAATAATAGCCAAGAGAGGGATTAGAAGTGTTACCCAGGGGCTGCTGTTTACAAGCAAACCCTCCTACCTAGAGCAGCAGGGGAAAGTGGGATGCATGGGGTGATGGTGGGGATGCCATGTGCCACCCACAGCCCTTCCCCGAGGGCACAGCAGGGTGATCATCACCCCCTGCCCCCAAGAGATTTTCTCCCCAGCATCAGCGGGGTCCCAGCAGCCGGTCCCCCGCACACGTGGCATGTCCTTCCCCATTTTATCCTCCTGTAGCCCCAGGGGGTTTCCCACCCTTCTGTCACCCTGAGCTGCAGACACCCAGATCATCCCTGTGCACAGGCAGGAGAATCCAGGAGAGGATTTGTGTCACCCCTCCGGAGAAAGAACAGAGAGAAGGGATATAAAGAGTGGGGAGGGGGCACAGAGACAGCCTGAGAGCAGTGCCTGGGTGTGGGGCTTGTACCCTGCTGGGTGATGGGAGCAAACCCTGGATCTGAGCGTCTCCTGACATCATCCCACCACCTCCTGAGCTGAGGCCCAGCTTTTGTCCCAAAACACTTCATTTTCATTTCCCATTTATTGTTATCCTGAGTGATGCAATGTCAAGGTGGGGAGGAGTAAAGGGAACCACTTCTATGGGAACCATTTCTGTGTTATTCCATATCATTCCTCCATCTCTCTTAGGACAGCTGGGAAGGGATTGTTGCAGGGTGGATGTGCAGCCTCCGAGCTGGGCCCAGGGAAACTGTAGGATCCAACCTGGCTGCCCACCCTGGGATAATGGCAGACACATTGGAATGTGCTGTGGGCAACTATGCTCCACTTCCAGGGGATGTGTGCTATGGACAGGCTGTTCTCCCTGATTTAGCCCAGGGAAACTGAGGCACAGGGGAGCCAGGAAGCCCCTGTGAGACTGGAGTGGGGAAATGAACTTATTCCACCCCATAAAGGGGATGAAAGGGCAGGGGAAGACCTGGATGGAATCAGCTGAGTGCTGTTTGGAGGAGGCTGAGCTGGTGCACTTGCACTGTTGGCCACTCTGGTGAGATCTCGTGCCCAGGTGAGACCCCTGACTGTGCCTGGGGACTTGGACCTGGCCCAGTGACAGCACCAGGGACTGGCACCACTTGGGGGACACAAAATTCATCTCTGTCCGAGGCCGGGGCTAAGTGCAGCCCCACCTGCCCCGCTTAACAGGTTATTTTCTGCAGAGCATTTGCACAAGATAAGCACCTTTTAAAGGTTATAGGACAAATGTTGGTGGCTAACTCTGGACAGGAGGGTGCTGAGCTCTCCTCTTCCCCCTTCACCCTGCAAAACCCTGCCTATTCCCAGGTACATTCCTGGCATTGCTCCGTCCTGGAGTGCAGGGAGGGCCCTGACCCCCTGAGCATGGGAAAAATGCCTGTCTGCGTGCGGGAAAGGAGGTGCAAATAGTGCGGGGTGAGGAGGTCAGCCGGGAAATCCCTTTCATCTTCTCCCGGGCCTTTGCCGACACGCGGCCGGAGAGCGCGTGGGGAGAGCGGGAAAGGGTTTTGTCTGCAGCTGGAAAAGAGGCGGCTCCCGGGAGGCTCCTGCAGGGACGGATGCTGGTTCCAGGCTGGAGGAGGCTGAATCGCCACGTGGGGGGGGATGGTGTGGGGACGGGCTGGCCAGGTCACAGCAGTGACCCCCGGGATGGGTTTGGTGCTCGTCCCCTTGTGCGGCTCAGCGGTCACTGGGACTGGCCACGGGCGAGGGCCGGGGGCAGAGGGGCACCCCCACACCCCACAGTGCCCATGGCACACAGGTACCAGCTCATGGTGCCGGTGGGTCAGCCCAGTTGGTGACATGGAGGTTCCTGGGTACAGGTCACTGTCCCAGTGTCACCCCAGAGTGCCAGAGGGGCTCAGACTGGTGCTGTCCCCTCCTGGAGAGATCCCAGTGGAAACCCGTCCCCATCTCCAGGAGATCTGACGCTGCTGCAAAGGCTGGGCCTGACTCTGCACCTGGGCTGCTGCAGCAGGAAAAAATCTCCTGGCAGGAGCACAATACAAGGCAGGTCTTGCCCTCCCTGTTTGGCAAAAACCTCCTGAGTGGAGGAGAAGGCGGGAGCCCCCGAGGAGCCCGGGAGATGCGGGGCCATCCCCTGCTCTGCCACAGACCCGCTGCATTCTGCCCCCCCACTCTATCTCTGTGTCCCACCCGGACAATTACAAACCTCTCCCTGCGGTTTGAACTCTGCCATCTCCCCCTCCCAGCAGCTCCCCCCTCCGCGCCATCGTCGTCATCGCTGTCACCTGCCCTTGTTGGCCAAAGGAGGAGTCCCAGCGCTGCCCAGCCCCGTGCCTGCCCAGCCGGATCCAGTCTGGCTTCCAGGAATCGGGGCTGAGGCGGGGGCTGCGGGTGACAGCTGGTGCCTCCAGTGGCATCCGCTTGTCCTGATGTGCTCGGGTCCCCGTGCACCCATTTCCTAAAGCACCCACTGCTCTGTGGGACTCGTCTGTCCCCAGGGGTTCCCAGTGCCTTTCCCCAGCCTGGGACGAGGGCTTCTCGTGCCTGCACAAAGCAGATGGTAACACACGGACTAACGAGATCAGAGATTAATCTGCACTTTGCTTCCAAATCGCATAATCATGTAATTATTCCCAGTATCAGGGAGGAGCAGGCTCCAGGCTCCTGCTCCTCCTGGGCCACTTTGCATGGCAGGAAGGTGTCAGGGGCTCGGATCCTGCCTTGCTCCTGCTGCAGGGCACCGTTACTTTGGTGGGACTGCCCAGTGTCCTACTGGTTCATGGCCTCCAGTTCAGTGTCCAGTGGGAGGTGTTGGGAGAGGCCCAGGTGTGTGGGAAGGCAGCTCCCCATCACACCCCACATCCCTGTCCAGCCTTGCATCGGAGTTATCCACCTTGTGCTGGGGCAGCCCAGTGGGAAGCACATCCCAGAGCACCTTTTCATACCCCTGGCATGGCACAGGAGCAAACCCAGCCCAGTGACTCCCAGTTCCTACCAGTAAGAGTCCCTGAGGTGGAACTGGGGTACTGCTGGTGTGATGCTGCTCTGTACCCTGCACATGAGTCAGGCAGCATCACCACAATCTGCTGCTGCCCCAGCAGTGTCTCACACTTTTGTGGGTGAGGAAACAAGGGAAAATCCCGCATTTAGGGCAGCATGTGTGGCCATTGGCTCCGAATTCCTGGGTGGCCTGTGGCACAGCCCCATTATCAGCAGGCCAGGGCTGTTTGCTGGAAAAGGGCGGCAGCGGGGCTGGGTGACCCCACACTTCCTTCCTTTCCTGGAAGCCACTCACTCCGAGTGTGACGCCCGTGCTCTGATAACCAGCTGCTTTCACAACACCAGCACGGGGCCAGGCTCCCTCCCTGCTCTGTCACAATCCTTCCCGCCCAGCTTCCATCACCTGCCTTCCCTGCCTCGGTTTCCCCACTTTCCAAAGTGGGAACACAGCCCTGAGCACAGCAAGAGTGAGGGTGTGGATATGTTCCACTGCAGGGTGTAATGAAGTGTCTTGGGCCTCAGCCTCACTGTCCATCTGTCTGTCCATCCATCCATCCATCCAAGTAGTTAGGGCTGTGCTGGAAACTCCCTTTGCAGCACTTGGACTGGGGGAATGAGAAGTGGGAGATCCTTCACCACCTTGGCAGCCAGGAAAGGGCTCATGAGCTGTGCTGACCCACGGAGCTGCACTCGTGGCCGTGCACTCTTTGGTCCCCCTGTTCCTGGGGTGGATGGAGGACCTCAGTGCAAGGTGCAGGATTGGACAGGAGTGGGTTGGGGGGTTCTTGGTCCCCCTGTGCCCAGGGAGAGCAGCTGGTGGCCCCTGTGTGCATGAGGGGCTGAGAAATCGCAGCTGCCCTTGAAGGGGAGTGGCAGGCAGGGTCCTGCCTCAGTCAGGTGTACCCGGCACTGTCCCCTCCCTGCATGGTGGCAGGTCCCTGCACGCCATGCAGGAGCCACTGCCCTGGGTCAGGGAGGGACAGGCTGAAGGGGAAACTGAGGCAGTGGTAGGGAATGCCATGACTTGCCTGAACCCTTCTGGAAAGGGACCCAGCAGCCCTGCCTGCTCCCTGGACACTGGTTTGCAGCTCTGGGGGCTGAGTGGAGCCAGGCTGGTGCTAACAGAGTTTGGCCGTGGGCTTGGAAACCTGGCAGGGGCTGGTGCTCAAATCCTCCCAAACCCCACTGAGATCCACTCTGCACTACCCTGTGTAGGGGCAAAGGATCACCATCAGGGTCTGGGGGTCCCTGCCAGGCCGGTGCATGGCCCAGCTCAGCTCCTTGGCCCGTCCAAGGAGGAAGTTTGCAGGGTGGATTCCAGCAGGCAGGTAAACAGCGGCCAGATGGGACCCAGATACCTGCCCAGAGACACCCGCCGAGCTGGGTTTGCACAGCCCCGGTGCTTATTTGCTCTGGGGAGGGCTTTTCCCTCAGTTGGACGTCAGCTGCGGTGCCAGGACGTCACCCAGAGCCCTGCTGGGCTCCTCCATCACGCTCCTGGCCAGGTGCCTGCATCCGGGGTGCTGCTGTGGGGAGGCTGCACTGCTCCAAGTGTCACTGAGCCACAGCCTCACCTCCCGTGGCTGTTGGACACGAAAGAAAGACTCCAAATATTTCAGAAGGCAAAGAGCATAGAAAAAGAAGGCTTTATTGTCTAATTTTTGCTACCTTTTATAAGGTGCTCTGATACAGGAACGAATGGTGAATAGGAACAACATCTCTCTAATCCCATTGGTTAAACCGGAGAAACAGCAAAACACCACCTGGAGAAAGATTGTTTTGAGAAAGGAGAGTTGTTTGCCAAGATTGTTTTGAGAAGAAACTTTCTTGAGAAATTTTTCTTTGGGAAAAAGTCAGCAGCTGCTAGCAGGCTAAAATCTCTCAGACCCAAAAATATCAGGCCCACAACCTCCCACAGCCTCACCTCCCACAGCCACACGGCAGCTCCTCCACCCAGGGCTCTTCTGACACAGCCAAAAGGGCTGGGGGTCTTCAGATGCCCAGCAGTGCTGGGCTGAGGGGCCCTGCCCTCACTGGACCCCTTTGCAGGGGTGAGGGGTTGCTGCTGACTCCCTGGTCTGTGGCAGAGGATGCCAGGCACGCCCTGGCACACGTGCTGGAGCACCTTGCACCCAGCCCTGTGTCTGCAGTGCCACTGGGATGCTCCCGGCCCTGGTTGCAAGATCCTGTCTTGGCTCATCCAGCTTGCCCGGCTCACCCTTCTGCAGCCACACCCAGCAGCCTTCCCTGCTCCCGGGGGAAACTGAGGCACGGGGATGGCAGGATTGATGCAGGGACATGGAGTGAAGCTGCTGAGGGAAGGTCACTGAGCATCACCCACCCATGGGAGCACAGCAGCCTCCACCCCGGGGTGCTGCTGTGTCACCCAGAGCCCCGGGGCTGCATCACTCCCAGCCAGTGGATGCTGCCGTTTCTTCTCCCAGGTTTCCATCACTCCCCCATCACCTCCCCATCCCTGCAGGCCCGAGGTGGGACGGCTCTGCGCCGCAGTGCCCACCGCAGCATCACCGACATTTCCCTGCCCTTTGCGTGGTGATGAATAATGCAGAGCCCAGCCTGCCCGGAGGGTTCCTCGCTCCGAGCACCCGCGGGAGGCTGCTCCCTTTGCTGCCGGGGCACGGAGGGGAAATGCCGGGTCAGGACCCCGTCAGCGTGTGTTTACTGTGTCAGGAGAAGCCGTAAATTCACTTGGTTTAATTGAAAGCCGGTGCTGTGGGTTTGGCTTAATCCACCCTCCTCCTCCTCCTCCATTAGATAACGTCTCGCTGAAACCACTTTGCAAACTCACGGCATTCCTGTGTGCTGAGCACCGGGCAGGGGCGGGCCACGGCCACGGCCACGGCCACTGCGGGGCTCACGTGCCTCGGGGACGCTTCACTGCCACCAGCTCTGCTCCTCTGCACTCATCCTGCCCGATCCCGGGCCACGCTGCAGAGAACTGACCCACTCGTGACATGAAACACTGAACAGGATGGCTGAGGGTGCTGGGATGCAGAAAGATGCAAAATTGAAGCGCCCTGAGGGAAGGCAGGAGCGCATTCGAGGGGCTCAAGTTGAAAAGATAAAGGGAAATATTTTGAGTGGGGGGAAACCCAAGCAGTAGATGGGCTGGGATATTCCCAAACAGAGTTGGTGGGGAGAAGCAGTGGGAACCCTCTCATCTCTGTGCATCAGAGGGGTCAGCGCTGCTTCTCCTCACCCCAACAGAGGGAAACTGAGTCACAGAGCTGGGCAATGCTCAGAGTCGGGGCTGTTCGTGGGGAGCCCGTTCCTCTTCGGGGTTCTGCAGAACTGCCAGGGAAGGAAGCGCCCAGGCCACAGAGAGGTCAGATTTTCAGCGCAGATACTCCCAGGAGCTCTGTCCCCTGTCCCCATCCTCCTCACCCGGGGGGACCCCGCTGCCTCCCCCTGCCCCCGCAGCTGCGGGGCCGAGGATCCCCGGCATCTGGCGAGGGGGGAAATTTGCTTTGCCAGCGGAGTTCAGGCAGAGGCCAGAGGCGGCGAGAGCTGTCGGGGTGTCCTGCAGCCGCCGCTGACCTGCGAGGAATGCTGTGAGTCACCGGGAAAGCATCCCCACGCCGCCAGCCCCTGGCCGTGCCTCCGAGCCTGCGAGTGCGGCACCTCGGGCTTTGGGGTGCCCGGGACACCCCGTTACACCCCACAGAGGCGCCCGGGGCACGGGCAGTGCCCAGGCAGGGGGTGAAGAACCCCGCCGCGATCCCGACGCTGCGGTCAGCCCGGCACACGGGCAGGGACAGGGCAGGAGCGATCCGGGGAGGCCAGACATGAACTCAGCTTCTCCAAGAGGGAAGAGGTGACGTGATGCTGGGAGGTCACCCGGGGCCGGGCCGCCGTCCCAGCCCAGCGCTCGGGGCTCTCCCGCCCGGCCACCTCCGGCCAGCGGGAGGGGAGGGGGAGATCCTCCCGGAGGCGGCTCCTGCTCCGGTCCTTCCCCCAAGGAAGCCGGTGTTTTAGGCTTTATCAGCTCACTGCACATTGGTGCCCGGCGTGGCAGAGGAGAGAAAGGCTTTTCCCAGTGGCGCCTTATCAAGGCGCTGAGCCTCGGACACCGCATTGTTTCTGGTCATGTCGCAAAATTAAAGAGGCAAATGGCATTTCGGGGAAGAATTGCAGATTCGTGGAAGGTTTTCTGAGCGTGGCACCTGCCCCTGGTGTGGGGCAGTGGGAGGTGGCATGGGGCCAGGAGTGGGAATCCCAGGAGGGGATAAATCCCAGAGCAGCCATCCCTCTGCAGGTGGACACGCAGAGCCTGCCCAGCTGTGCCCTCACAGTGTCCACAGCTGGATACATCCTAACGGGGAGGAACGTCCTGTGTTTGCAAAGCAGCCTCAGCCCCGGGCTTCTCCCGGGCACTGGGAGGATCCTGGAGGACACTGGCTGCACTGGGAGCTGAGCGAGGCACCAGCACCGGCCGCTTCCTCGAGAGCAGCTGCTGCCTTTGCTTCCACGCAATAAAACACAGCGGGTTACTGAAGGGACAAGTGTGAGACAGAAGAAGCCTGGTGCCACCTCCTGCCTGTCCCCAGCACTAGGGCAGGACACCCAGGAGGTGACAGAAGGGATCAGCTGGGGGCAGAAGGAGGGTGACCTCCAGGGAAGCCTGTGATATCCTAAAGGACATGTGGTGCCTTCCCAGCAGCTGGAGCTCATCTCCCCTGCCTGGGGCACTTCTGTCCCCAAGGTGCCACCCCAAGGGCCACTTCAGCAGTCATCCCTCGTGTGCCACACCACTGCTCATCCTCCCAGGAAGAGCAAAGACCTGATGCTCTTGTGACACCTAATGGCAGCTGCTGTTATCAGACACAGAGCTCTCCCAGGAAGGCTCAGCTCGCCGTGGGGTTGCAGATCAAGGGATGCTCTGCTCCCTGTCCAGGCTGGTACCCCTGGGCTGCCAGAGGGGTTTGGGAGATGGAAATACCAGCCCTGGGAAAGGCAAGCCTAGGAGTTGTTTTTCACTCCATTCCTTACAGAAACGAGTGCTGGGATGTCCTGGGTGTCCTTTTGTTTCCTCCAGGGACATTTGAACCTGCTGACCACTTCCAACTCCCAATGGTGCATGCAGAGCCGAGAAGAACCATGCAGGTGTACAGACAGGAGCAGCTCCCACTGTTGCTCCTCAATCCTCTCCCAACACGACGGGAGAGGCAGGACCTGCCCACAAGCACAGCACCAGACATCAGGGAATCCACACCTCAACACCACACGGCAGTCCTGACTCCCCAAAACCTGTGCTGGGGGAACGCCCTGATAAATCCAGCCCTGTCCCTGGGGAGGAGGATGTGTGCCCTGGGATCACAGCACTGAAACCTTGGATCAGGGGTTGCCACAAGGTTACATGACCCAGGTTGGAAAGCTCCTGGATCAGTCCTGAATCTGTCACCAAAGGGATCAAACCCAGGACCACCAGCCCCAGACCCTCCTGTGTTGAGTCACATCCCTCATGTTCCTGTTTTCACTGATCCTGCAGTGCTCCAGCCACTCCCAAACCCTCATCCCAGCACAGACCAGACCTGCAGCCCCTCAGACCCTGCTGGGGCCGTGGGGGCTACAAGACTCCCTTCCCCTGATCCTGCCTCCAGACCCTGCTATTTTCTGCTTGGTGCATCCAGCCCAGCCCAGGGATTGGCATCCCAAAGGGCTACAAGGTCCTTTGTCTCCCCACACCCTCCTTCTGCCAGGCCAGGACCGTGTGGGGTGCAGGGGGTGTGAGTGATGGACCCACGAGTTTCTGGGAATTTAGCTACCAGACCACACACCACACTCACCACCACTTCTGTTCCTGGGAAGAGAGGTGAAAGGGACATGAGCAGCACCCATGGGTGGCCACAGACAGCACTACGGGCAGGATGGGGAAACTGAGGCACAGAGCAGGTACCCGGGCTGCCCGTGGTGTCATCACAGCTCTCTGAAGAAAACGTGGGTACTGAAGGAGCCAGCAAGGCCACGAGTTGCCCCTGGAGCTGGGGAAGCATCTTCTAGACTGGATCAGACTCCAAAGGATGCAGCCCCAGAGCCTCCTCACTGCCCCCCCCTGCATTTCCACCCACCTCCAGGCTATTTTTCCTTACTGAAGTGGCTCTTTGCAGGGCGGCTGGCAGAGGGGGGCACTGCCTTTAAGTGTATTTGATGGATAATTCCTCATTACTCTAATGCATTTGCAAGCTGGGATAATTGATGGATGTTTAACAGGATGCGTTTCCGACAGTCGGCTGGAGAAATGGACTCCCATTACTCCGCAAACGTTTCTTTTTACCATTGAACTCCTTTGTTTCAATTGATCCTCGCCTTTCCCATCACTTGCTGCTCATTAATAATCCCCAAAGCAGCTGCTCCCCCACTCCAGCTCCTCCCAACCTGCGACGCCGGAGGCTTTAGCAGGGGTTTGCAAGCAGATCTGGGCATTGCTGCAGTTTTATAATAAACAAGATTTTTTTCTTCCCCAAAGTGAGGCAAAACCTGAAAAGGAGCAGGGCAGGGCACGCCTGGGGTATCACCGGGTCCATCAGAGTGATACAAGCTGCTAATCAGGGGCAATTTGGGGTGGAGAGGGGGAGGTGGCCGGTCCGTGGGGCTGAGCCGAGCCCAGGGGAGAGGTCGCCCTTTGGGGCTGGTATCAGGCAAGCCAGGCTTGGAGCTGAGCCCTGCTCTGCCTGCAGAGCTTTTATCTGCAGCTCCCTCTGCTTGGGAAGGGCAGCCAGGGGTTTATCAGCTCTGCCTGTCCCCTGCCCAGGCTCCATTCCCACCCGGAGAGGGTCCCTGTGTCCCCACCCTGCAGAGCCACTCAGGGGGTTCAGGGGAGCTCTCCCACTTGCTGAGCTGCCAGGAGCAGCCTGGCATTTAATTCCCTTGGGATTTCCTCAATAGAGCCCTTGGCATGGCTGTGGCAAACGGGGCTCCTTCCACTCCAGACTCACCCCAGGCGTGGCTGTGGCCCTGCCCCAAAGCTGGGGGGCACTGAACCCCCATGTTCCAGGCTGCCAGGAGCCAGCAGTGCAGGGGGATGCCAAGGAGCTTTTCCCCATGGTGCTGAACTGTTCCACTCCCAATCCTGGCCCATCCCAAACCAAGGTGCTCCCTTGATTCTCCCCTGCACCCTCAGGTCAATGCTCCCACCTGGATCCCTGCTGCAGCCCTGTCCTTGGCCACTCTCACCCTCAAATCTGGATTTGGAGCTCACTCTTCCCCTCCATTCCCCAGGAGCCCTCCAGCCTTGCATGACCTTCCCTCACACCTTCACTTCTCCTTCCCAGTTCCCCCAGAGCTGCAGACAGACAGACAGACCTGCAGCCTCTCACCCCCTGACATCACTGGGGCATGGACTTGCCATGATCTGAGCTGACCCTGCAGCATCCTTTGTGCTTTTCCCATCCACATCTTGCTCAGAATGAAGCACAAGAGCCTTGGCATGGGAGAAGAGCATCCACAGGCCTGGCTTAAGGCAGAATTTAAGAGGGAAAAAACAACAACAACAACAAAAACCAAACCAAAACAAACAAACAAAAAAAACCCCCAAACCCAAAAAAACCCCAAAAAAACCCCAAACAAAAACTAACAAAGTCCAGAGGAGAAAATAAGCTGGGGCTGCTCAGGGGTTGTACAGACCTGAGTGGGTGGAAAGAGGGGGATCAGGCTGGATTCAGGTGGGCTGGGGAGATGGGATGGGACAAGACTGTGAGACCTGCAGAAGGGAGAGGCTGAGATGGAGTGTGGGGAATAGGGGGGTCCACAGGAGATGTTCCTGCCCTGGGCTCCACTTGGGGGTCCCAAGGGACCCTGTCCCAGGGCATGGAATCCACAAACCCACAGTGCTGGGGCCAGGGAGAACAGCAAAACCCTCAGTCCCAAATGGCTGAACCATGAGATTGAGCCTCTGTGCTCCCCAAAACATGTCCTGCACCCCCTGCTCCAGAGCTCTGGGGCCATGGCTGATTCTCTCCAGAGCCCCACGCCAGGGAGCAGCTGGCTGCAAACACTCCCTGCTCCTCTGCACAGCCTCGGGGGGCCCATAACCCTCTTTTGGGGGGCTCCCTTTGAAGTCTCAGTTCAGGGGGATCTGGGGGTGACAGAGGAACCCACAGCCCATGTCCACCATCCTCTGTGGGATTAACATCCTGAGAAGGGATGAGCTCCATGGGCAGAGGTGGATGAGACCCCTGTTGCTGCAGACAAGGTGCTGAGCAGGTGGGGGACAGAGGGACAGCAGGGACAGGGGTTTGTCATTGCTCCCATAAAGCACATCCCTGGCAGGTGCCTAAACCAGGCTCATGTCCTGGAGATGCCCCCAGTGACTCTGTGGCTGCCCCATGAACACCCCTGGTCTGTCCCTGCCCATAATGGAGCATTTCTGAGTCAGGACAAGCAAACGCTGGGCACACCTGGGGGGTCCCACAGAGCTGCCAAACACAGCTCTGATCCCCTCCTGACCTGCAGAGCTGGTCTTAAATCATCGCGGGAAGGCTGGTAAAAGCCTCAGTGCCTTCAAGCATGAAATACAAAGCACTCACCACCCCCTTTCAGCCTCTTCCCTGAGTGCCCGGCTCACCGCATGAAACCTTTTATATCCCCCCTCCCCGTTTTCTCCCATCAGCCCGGAGAGCGCCGGCGCGCCGCCAGCAGCTCAATCCCAAATTGCTCCCTTTATTAGGGAAAAAAAACCAAAAAAGAAGAAGAAGAAAACAGAGGCTGCGATTTCCTTTCTCACCTCTAAAATGGCCTGGAGGGGTTGAGGAGGGGGGTGGGAGGCCAAAATCACCCCGACCCCAACACTGACCCCAAGCCCAAACACACCAAAGGGTTTGATTTTAACGGGAAGGGATGGGGAAGGCGTTTTGCAAGGAGGGAGGGTGTGACTGCAGATGAACGATGGGGACGTGGAGAGACCCCAGTGGCTGGATCAGCCTCTGGCAGGGCTGGTACCCGCCAGGCACGGCAGGGAGGGCCGATGCATCCTGGTGATGCTCCCCG
>VXBB01019067.1:114624-135061 GCA_013399915.1 Illadopsis cleaveri
AGTTGTTTGTATGTGTATCTATATATTTTTTGTCCTCTTTTTTTTCTGCCCCCATCAGGTCCCTCTCGCGTTGGGTGTGTGTGTTCCTATTCAAGGACCCACCACCTCCTGTCGTGCTAAAACCAGGAAGGAGGGAGCCAAGGGCTTATTTCTGCCTGGACGCCGGGGTGGCGGGCAAGGGAGACAACCATGGAGGACAAGAGGAGGGAGGAGAGGGATGGGAAGGCGGGAAAAGGCGCATGGGGAGGGCGGAAAAAAAAATCCACCTCCCCAGGCCTTTTGTTTAATCTGCATCGATGCAAAGAGGGGTCTTGGGGGTTTTTTTCCTCCCCTTATCCTTTTTTTCGCCCTGTGCTTGAGTCTCATGAGGCATTTTCGAGGCTGATGGGGCAACTTTCCGGAGCGGGCAGTGTCGGAGGTTGATTTTTTGGGAGGCGGCGGGCTCGTCCCGCAGGCGCGCGGCTCCGAGTGCAGGAATTCCTGCCAGCTCGCCTTTGTGCCAGCCTCCGTTGGCCTTGGGTGTCTCGTTCGGATGGAGCCTGGCATCCAGGCACCGCCCATTTCTTGGCATTGAGCTGCGAGGAGAAGGAAAGGGGAGAGAGCGAGCGAGAGAAGGGAAAAAAAAAAGCTGTCTCACTCAAACTGGCCTTTCTCGGAAAAGGATCCTTCCCCGATGATTGTCCGGATAAGCGGAGCTAAATCCAGCCACTACTCAACAACAAAACCACTCTCTTCCACGGTGCGTCTCTCTTGCTACCTTGGTACGAAATTGAACCTCACTCTTAATTTTGGTTGTTTTTTTCTTTTTTTGTCCGTGCGGTTGGGGTTTTTTTGCCTTTGATTTGAAATAACGTTTTGTTCCTCCAGTTGCTCCGTTGCTTTGTTGTTGCTGTAACCTGCCTTTTCCCCGAAATCCCTTCCCGCCGAATCCTCTGGCCCTTGGTGCTAAAACACCCGACTTTAATCGGTCTCCTACAGAGGGATGTATAGAGCAGATAGGCAGGTCCCTACATGCAGCATTTGGAGCAGAACTGGAGGGTGATTTCTCTCCCTACCCTCGCCCCACCACCCGGGACGTCCCCAAGAGCCACCCGGGGCTGGGCGTTGTCGCCCGGGTGCCCCTTCAGTTCCCCACCGGGCACCACCGACGGGGGAAAATGTGTCGAATCATGTCGGATTTGCAATTCAACATGGCAGCCGGAGCAAACGTGGTGGGAGACGCTGGGCACGGGCACTCCCGGCCACGCCAGCGCAGGGTGGGGGCACGGCAAGAGCAGATGCACAGACAGGGAGGATGAAAGGACAGCAGGGAGGACACCGGGGCGAGGTCAGAGCAGGAGGATCATTTTATTTCATTTCATTCGAAGGGGGTGAGTTCCACCAGGAGCGGTCCGGGAAGGAGGGAACTCAAGCTGCCTGGTTTTGTCAGCATTAACTGTTTAGAAGCTGGCTGGTTCCCCAGGCTGGCACGGCGTGCCCGGGCGGGCGTGGGGCTGGGAGATGCCCGGCAGCAGGGCGGGACGGGGCGCTCGGGAGGCGGCTTTTCCTGGAGCCACGGCGGCCTCAGGGCCGGGCCGGGTGCTCCTGGAGGAAGCCCTGCGAAGGCTCGGGATGTTCCCGGCTGCTGCTGGAGGATGCCCTGCGAAGGCTCGGGATGTCCCCGGGCCGTGTGGCTCCTCCGGCCTCGTGCAGGTTCGCGCCTCGCACCGGGGCGAGGTTTGGCACGGCCGAGGCTCCGCGGGGCGGCCCGGCCCTGCCCGAGCCCAGGGGTTGCCCCGGCACAGGGGAATCTGCCCTCTTTCTGTCAAACTTAATTTAGGCCTGGTTGGGACACAACAAAAGCAGCTTGTTTGCAGGGCAGGGTCCTCCTTCCTGGCTGCCGTGCACTCCGCAGGCGCTCGGAGCCATGAAAGCCACCCCTCCTCCTTCACCGAATTTTTCCTCCTCTTCCCTGCTGCCCAGCCTCCCTGCTCCTCCTCCTTTCTCTGAAAAAAACCCTTTTTCAGTGAGCGACGCATGGCCCTACAGTAAAACCTTCGAACTGGCTACAAAACACCCAAATGCCCCAGCCCCTTCTCTGCCTCTGTGACCCCCCAGCCTTCACTGGCTGTACCAGCCCTGCTCTGGGGACATTCCCCAAACTGCCTTACCCACCAGGACGGTGACAACCTCCCAGAGATGTTGTCCTGGGCATTTCACATCTTCCTGACCCCACAGGGAGCTGTGTGACCTCGTGCACCCTGGTTTGGTGGCTGGGACGCCGGGGTCCAGTCCTGGACCTTGTTTGTTGTGCTGTTTCCACAACACCCCACGGCTGGTTTGGCAGCTGAAATTCCCGTGTTGTGGGAGCTGGGGGCAGTCAGGCATTTGTGGGATCTGATTCCCAAAATGTGCCAGGATGGTCATTTCAGCAGAGCTCATGGACACAGCGGGTTACATCCAGACTCTTAATTCCAGTGAAAAGTCAGCACAAGTGTTTTACTCATCATTCCAGCTTTTCCTTTGCAGATTATTTATACAAAAAGGGGCTGGGGTGAAACCAGATCTTTCCCAATTTGCTCCCAATCCCTATTGCTTTCCTGTGAAAATCTGGTGGAGAAAAACCCCAAAACCCACTGAAGCTCCTGCAAGCAGCCTGAGAGGGAAAAAAAGTCTGAACTCAAGCAAAGCTCTTCTGACGTGTCCTAAGCAAAACATCTGGCACCCCTGGAAGAGCCGTCCAGCCAAGGGACACAGCTGTTTTATTCCACGCAGCTCACAGCAAAACAGGGCTCGTGCTTCCAGAACATGGCTCAGCAGAAAGGGTGAATTCTTGAGAGGGGGAGTTAGATCTTTCTGCTGTTTATTGCCTCTGAATCCCCAGTTTGCTCCCAGGCTGCTCTGGTGTGAGCTCTGCTCCATCTCCTGGCAGGAGACCAGGAGCTTTGCTCTGAGGCTGGAGCCTCGTTCAGCTGCTGTAACCCCCAGCAGGCAGCAGAGCCACTCTGGATTTGCACAGACATTCCTCACAGCAGGATCAGGCCCCCAGGTTTGTCGAGGGTGGCTCTGGGAAATTTCCTTTCCTTAAAAGGACCAAGTTTGGCCAAGGCAGAGTTTGAATTGTGATTTCCTTTTTTCTTTTTCCTCTTTTTTTTTTTTTAATCCCCTACAACTCAGAGCAAAATTTATATTGGTGAGAACTGCCTGATTTACAGCTGCAGAAAATGCTGAGCTCTGTGTCTCCACAGGCCAGACCTGAGGGGGAAAGCTTCCCCCATGCTGGACCATCCATGTAAGCAGCTTCACCACTCCAGAAACCACTTCTGGTGGGGAAAGAAGGAGTAAAAGGCACTGAGACTGATTTGACTTCTGTAGGCTCCACCCTCAGCCTTTGCACTAATTGTTCCAAGGGATTTGGGGGTACAAGTTTCATGAGATCCTTGTAAAAGCCCATCCAAGAGAGAGCTGATGCTGGCAGGCTCGTGCACCATGGGGAACATGGTGTCCAAACACAGCCAGATCTGATTCACCCTCTGTACCACCCCACAGCTGGGCCTCAGAAGAATCAATACCATTTATTTTTCTCCCTGCCGTGTTTTTCTCTCTCTGCCACCTCTCTCAGCCCCTAATTTCCCTCTAGCTTTTTTCTGTGGCACTGTTTTTTTATGTTGGAGTTGCTCATAGCTACTGTTTAACTTTGGTGATAATTGGCTGCTGTGAAAGGTGAGGTCTGGGAGGACACAGCCAGGAGGTGACCAGTTTGTTATTGTAGGGTTGCTCATGGGCACTGAGCTGTGCTGTCTGGCTCTGCAGCTGGAAAAAGCCCATGAGACACACAGGGTCTGGCATGCTAAGGTTGCTCTCCAGATAGCCCTGGCCACAGGAAATGCAAGAGAAGTAGCCCAGCAAAGGACACAACCAACAGGCTGCATGAGGCATGGAGTCAGAGGGGTGAGGGCTGTGTTGTTGAGGTGATGGCAACCAAATATCCCCCTGTTCTGGGAGGTCTGTGGGGGTGACTTCACGTGAACTTCTCCTGCTCATTCCCACATCAGAGCTTTTCCCCCACCTGTGCTTTTCTCTTCTGTGGTTGCTGCCAGCACATCACCATCCTGCTGGGCTTGGGAGGCCCAGCCCAGGGGAGGTGGCTCAGCATCTCTGGCTCCTGCAGGGCTGGGCAGGAGGTTTCTCCTCTCTGCAAGACCACGACAAACATTGTGCTTCTTCCTCCTCCTCCTTTCTCCTTCCTCCTCTTCCTCTTCCCCCCAGCTTGAGGGCTCTGCAGGGCAGCCACAGCCACCTTTATCCCCATCTTCAGGTCCAGTTTGGACTCAAGGGATGGTCCATGCTGATGCTTTATTGCCAGGTCTGAAGGCCTGAAGCAGCTTTGCAAGATCCTGGAGGTTCTGGGAGTAACACCAAGAGTTCAGGTTCTCCCGTCCTTCAGTCTTGGTTTGCTCAGTGCTGAGCATTGGCTCTGATGAGGGGAACAGAGGTTGTGGGGCAGCACGTGGCATCCTGGCATGTGGAGCCAGAGGGGATCTGGGTGGGGAGCAGGCAGCAGGATGGGAGCTGGCACAAACATGGGAGCAGCCTAATTTGCTTGCATCAATTTTGACAACAGAAACATGAGCTCAGGCTGGCAGTGGAGGCACCCTGGGCATGCAAGGAGAGAAGGTCCCAAAAGCCCAGCTTGGAGCAACAGCTTGGGTTACAAAGTTTTCTGAGCAGGAAACTCTTTACAGAGGCTCCACCAAAAGTCAGGATAGCTGCTGATGCCAGTGTGATCGACAGCTTCAGTCTCTGCACATCTGCTCCCAGAGCTCCTGTCTGTGGGAGGAGGGTTGGGCTAAGAGCCTTGGAGCTGAGCAGCCCCAAGGGAGGATGCCTGGGATCATCCCTCCAGCTGCTGTGCCTTGGGAGCACACCACTGCCTCTGAGGAGGGCTGGGATGAATGCAGAGGGACATGGATACAAGTGTCTGGGAGGGCTTTACTCCTTTTTCCAAGGTGGCACTGCACAAAGTCCAGGCAGGTGATGAAGCCCAACCACTTGGCATGTTTCAGTCTCCCAGATAAAAGAATACAGATGAGGCTTCCAACATCTCCTCCCAGTTCAGTCTGGCCAATCATCCTACAGCATGGTGGGAAATTGCTTCTGCTGTTTTCAATCCACAAAACCTCCTTCTCTCCCTGTCTCCAAGAGCCACGTGCTGTGAACACACCCCAAACTCCACCCTAGGAGTGGCTGCATCTCAGCAGAGACTAGGAGACACATGAGAATGATGTGTCAGACCCCAACAGGCTTTGTTGTTCACCTTGCTAATCATGAAATCTCCCTGGCTCTTCAGAGAGGCAGCAGCAAAAGAAGAGCCTGGCGACAAACTCAGAGTAGGGAGAGCTGAGCTGATGGAGCCTGGCTGTGCTGGAACCGGCAGCCAGGAGCTGCCCCTGACCTGGGGCTGGATCCTGCCGTGCCTGAGCACAGAGGAGTTCCCATCTGGATCTCAGCTTTGCAGCCCAGGCCCTCCCCTGCCCGGGGGATTAGCGGAGATGCGGTTCCCAGGGCGGGGGAAGGGGCTAATGAACAGAGACAGGATAACGAAGCAGGTACGGGCTTCCTGTACTTTAGGGCTCAGGAGGAAATCCTGCAGCTGGTGAATCTGGATACGATTAGTGTCCATTTCTCCCTGTGTAATCAACCCATCTGTTCATCCCTGCGCATCAGCCGCGCACGCCCCACTGCAGGCAGATGCCTCTCGGGCACTGTTCTCATCCCTGTCTGCCGCGGCCACTCCAGGCAGGCTGAGAGAACAAGGATCGCTGTGAGCCGCTCCCCGCCGGGCTGGGGCAGTCCTGGGGAGCTGCAGCCACCACAATCCCAGCGAACAACAGGACCCAGCCCAGGAAAAGCCGCTGCTCTGGGGGAGGATGGCTTCTCCAAAGGGCTTGGAGCGGTTCAAAGGGATCGCTGTGACACACAGATAAGCTCAGTTTTCCAGGCTCTGCCTGCTCATCTCAGCTCAGCTTTGCCACAAGCAGGTAAAGGTGGATTATGTTTGGCTGCCTGGCTTCAAAGCCTTGCTCATCCCATGGGAGGCTGAGCACAGGACACACAGTCCCCTCACGGTCGGGGGAGGGACTGGGCTCTCAGTCCTGCTCTGTAAGAACACTGGTAAAGTTGACAGGTGCTGCTGCAGGATCCTGAGGGTTCATTTCAGTTTCTTTTCTTTGGCAATTTTGTCCAGCTATGCAAAAAACACGACAGCCCTGCAGTGGGTTACAGATGTCAGGTAACACACTGGCCTGGGCTGAAATGAAATCAAAAGAGGAGTTGGTGTGTGGATTAGTGGGTTTTTTTGTAGTGCAGTGGCTCAAGCTTGCGTGGTCCTTTAGGGTTTTCTGAAAGCTCCAGCTTGGTGATGGAGTTGGGACAAAACTACAGGTTACAGTATTCCTGGTATCCTGTACCCAAATGGTGTCAACCTCCACTGAAACAGCTCTTACTGGTGGTCACTGGAGTGTCCTGGGGGATCTGCCACACCAAGTGCTGTCCACTAAAGATGAAGATGGTCCCTGCCCAGGGGAGTTTACATGCACATACTCCCCCATTGTGGTGTTCAGGGATCCAGGCACCTGAGCTCCTGCCATTTGCCGAGTGCCAAAGTGTGTTTACAGCCAGGAACAATCTCAGGAATGCAGCACAGGTTAAACATTTCATTTGCTTTCAAGGACGACTTGTTGCTTTGTTTCTAAACTGCAACCTGTCCTCAGCCCCTGTTATATTGCTCTGGGCTGCTCTTCAGGTCCTAAATATTCTGATTTTTGTTTGGTTTGGAACGCACTGATTTACCATAAGAAATAAATGAAAAGCAAAAGAAAACATCAGTACTTGTTTGCATAGGCCCTACATTGTTCTGTGCTCTGCTGCTACTGAAATAGGAGTGATAAATCCCACTCCCTGGACAGAGGTTTTTTGGGTGGTGGCTGTGTGCAAACAAGGCCGGGGAAGATAAACAAGCAGAAAAAAAATGGGTTTAGGAAATGACAGTTGAGGACGGTCAATCAACTGATGGGTCAAAGCCAGCACAAGACCATCAATTAGCAAAGCCATATTGATATTGTTTCTCCAAAGCATTTTTGTGTCCACAAAGAGGGCTGAGAGCTGGATCTGTGGTCACACTTGGCTGCAATTAGGAATCTGTACAGTTTCTATGTTGCAAAGGGGGAGTTTTAGAAAGGATTCTGCCTGTAGAAAATATGTCCACAGTTCCAGAAGGGCTCAGCCAAAAGGGTGATGAAAATCTGTCTGTTGGTGTCATCGTCAGAACTGCTGGAGGTGGGAACATTTGCTAATCTTGCTTATTTTAGGGGCCCTGCTTTCGGAAGCAGTTCAGTTCTGAAAATGCAGCTCTGAAAACTCAGCTCTTAGGAGTCTCATACAATACATGCCTCAGACTAGACTAAAGAGGGATGAATTTTTCAGACTGCAGGTTCTTACTTGCCTAATTATGATTTTCAGCTTCTTACCAGTCGGTCTTTGCATTGTATAAGTGTGACACAGAAGAAATAGCTGTGACATTGCCTGGCTTTTTCTGTTCCAGCTGGGGAGGAACCAGCTAAACCTGCAGGGTTTCAGAGCTTGCAGAGCTGGTGTGGAAGGAGAATTTAGTTTCATGTCTGGGAATCAAACTCAGTTCCCTGAGTAATCTAAACTGTCACAATTTCTCTTCCTCCAGCACTCCCAGGCCTGGGGAACGGGTCACTCTGAAGGGGTGACTTTGGCACCCTGAGGCAGTGCAGGGTTGAGCAGGATTGTTGTATTCATACCAAACATCAATTCAAGGCAAACAGCCTTCATCAGCTCCACTGCTTGCATCTCTTATTGGAACCTTTCCGTAGGTTAAAATCTCCACTATGGGTTTTGACTTCCCTGTTCAGTTGCCTCAATAGACACGTAAGTGTCGCTGTTAGGGACACGAAAAAACCACACACCCACCGTCAGGTTGAAGTGAGGAAAAGAAGGGGGGCAGTTTATTATGATTTGGGGTTTAAATTGGATTTGGAATTTGATCAAGGATTGGAGGACAGGAGGAACACCTCTCTGACCCCAGTGGTCAATTCAGAAGTCCATCACAGAGAGGTATGTGAAAACAATCTACTTGTTTATGTTACATGTGTGAGAAACTCCAGTTCAAGAATGTAAACAATCAGAAGGCTAAAGAATCAAGGCAACACATAAGGTGCCTGAAGCTGCACAAAATGGCTTTTGGATGAGCTCAGGACTGGCCAAAGTCTAAACTGGTTTGGCCCGCAGGATTTGTGGCAGCTGCAGCTCCAAATCCAGCCTGGGATGGGTCCCAGTGATATGGACAGAGAAGCCATCTCTCACTTCAAGGAGTTCTCTGCCATCATCCAGATTCTAGAAGAGAGAGGGAGGAGCTGCCCTGGGTGTGAGCAGAGCTCCAGAGCAGTGGGATGTGGGTCACAAACAGACCTCTGGGCATGTACTAAAAAGGTCAGCAATGTTGCCAAAAACCCTGGGTTGGAGTTTTTCCTGTGTTTTGTGTGTCTGGAGCCCCAGAGCTCTGTCTGTGATGTGGCAGCTCCATCTTCATCTGTGGTGGGAGCAGGAAAGAGCTTGGATGGACCCCGGCCTTTGTGCTTCAGAGGTGCCAACAGTATGAATAATGTATAGGAGTTCAATTCTTCTCTCCCTGGCCGAGGGCAAGGTGTCCCAGCTGATAAGAACTGGGAGCCCAATCTTGTTAAAGCCAGTGTTAGAATTAGACCTTCATGAGATCCACTGCCTCAAGCAATTCCATTGTTCAAAGCACATTTGGTTAATTAGTACATTAACTAATAACCTTCTCAGCATCCCAGGTAGGGAATATCTGGCTCCCAAAGGAGGAAACAAAGGCAAAGTGACTTGCTAAGACTGGATGCAGGACCTTAGCAGTGCAGCTGTTAAGTCTTTTTTTTTCTTTCCCAAATGATTTTGTGTGGCTGCTGCTGCCTTATGCACATTATTTCCCTGAGACAGAAATGGAGGAGTCCTAAAAACTCCCGAGAGAGTGCTCAGGCCCAGTGAGGGAAGGTACCACTGGACAAACCTGGCAAGAACTGAATCCATCCAAATACTCAGAGGAGGCAATTTGCTTCACCCACATGCACCAACTACGGAATAAAACCAAAACCACTTCTCATTTTCAAGGAAAGTTTTTCTCACCACCTTGGCTTTTCACTCACATCTTCATCTACTCTAAATTTCATGAGCAAATGGCCAGTGTGGGGAGGAGAGAGCACAGGAGGAATGACAGTATGGCTATGTTTGTACAGGCTCACTGGGACAGGATCAGACCAGAAGGATAAGACCTGAAGAAATTCAAACAAACAGCCAGAGGGGAAACTTTGATGCTGAGGAAGTCCTTCGACTCCAACACATGATGATGAGCAGCTGATTTCCACAGCTTTGCAGCGTGGTTGGAAAAAACCCTGAGCTGAAGAACAAGGGTAGAGTTCTTTGGCTTGCAGGACTCATGACAACACCACAGACTCTTTCTCACAAGCCCTGAACCCAAACAGAAAGGGGAGGCTTGTTCTCCCCACCCAGCTCTGACCTGAAAGTGCTTTGCGCTTTACCTGCTCGTAAACGACAATTCTCAGCAGCAAGGATGTGTGTGCAGAGGAATGAGAACCAACTCCTGCATGCAGGGATCCTTCCCTGAGGAGGAGAATCTCATGGGGTTTAATTATGGGGCCACGTGCCTTATCAGTCTGCTGGCTTCCAACCAGCCCAGGCAGCCACAGCCCTGCTCAGCACTGGAATGTCAAGGGAGTGCCTGGAATGAGGGCCCTGGTGAGGTCACAGAAGCAGAAAAGCAAGTGGCCTGTCCTGTAGAAGGAACTCCTTTCATGACCACAGCTTAATCCACCACCGGTTTGCTGAGCCCACAGCAGCCCAGATTGGAGGCTACAAAAATATCCCTGTTCAGCAACTCCTCCCTGTCCTTTGTGAAGCTCCAGCATTTTAATCATGTTCACACCTCCCTCTCCTGACACAAACCATCTCAGCTCCCTCCCAGGTCCATGAAACCTGTGCATTCCTGGTCTCATTCCCTTGCTTATGCATCAGACACTCTCCCCTCCATAAGCTTCCCAAACATCCCTGTTTGTTTATTCTCTGTATTCCCATCTTTTCCCCCATGCACCCTCATTTGACTAAGATTTGTTGAATAACCAACTAGTGCTGTGGGGCTACATGCAGTTTTGGGTGTGCTGTTGATAGATTGAGCAATCCCAGCCCCATGCATGTCCCCAGTTCCATATTTCTGCATCTCAGGACCACCAGGAAAGTGCTGCTGATGTAGGGGCCCTGTTACTGGGAAAGACAAAACACTCCATCCTGTAAATGTGTCTTGTAAATGTGTCTCATCCAGCTCTGTTCATTTTCACTTGGAATAAGGGTAAAAACAGAGTTCCTCAGGTTGTCGGGGGTTTCTAGAAGAGAAAATGAAAACCCATTGCAGGTGCCAGAGCAGCTGAAATTGGTTTTCATTCTTAGCCTCAGCCTGACATGCTGCATGTGGCCATTCTTGATCTGTTCCTATACACATCTAGAGCCCTTTGGTCATCATTCTCCAACCTGTCTTGCCGGTTTTCCTGGAAGAGTATTACACAAGAAATGCACTATTCTCTCAATGCAAAGGCATTTTCAAGCAAGCCTTGTCTTCTCAAAGCCTAGTAAAATAAACCAGACTTGGGTCTCTCAAATATCTTCAAAATTCCCAGACTTTGAGGTTAATACAAAGTGCACAAACCTACCTGTGGGGTCATATGGCTCCACATCAAACCCATACCAGAAATCAGGATAACCTGAGCAGGGTCTCAGTGGAGTTTTTAACTGGTGATGCTTATTTTTAGGGACATTTTAATAAGCCTAATCAATCACAACAAATTACTAATAAATCCACAACAGTTTTCACCTGGAGATCTTAGGTCACTTTGACAGAAATTGCAGTGAGGAATAGTGGTTATTAAAAAAACCTAAAGATTTAACTTTTTTTACAGGATAATTCAAGATGTTGCCATTATGCTTCTGCTCTGAATTATTTTGCAGAGAAATTACCCTCCCCGCTTGAGAAAGCTGAGCAGGTCCAGCCTCCTGTGCTTAAATTTATCCCATGTGAATATGGCACAAAGTGCCTCATCCTATTGACAACCTTTCTTACAGGATTTTCCTACAGGTCCTGTAACAGCTTCAAAGCTGTGCTAGGTTTTGGCATTTCCAGTTCCCTGCATCCTTAAGGGATGGGACTTCTAATGGGGAGATCTTACCCATCCTAAATCCTGGGAATACTCCTGATTTTCACAGCTTGTCCCATCTACAGAAGCAGAAAGCCCAGGGGGTGTTTGATTTGTGTCCTCCCAAGGGTCTTTCCATGCTGGGTACTCCCAGACAGGTTTGTGAGGTAGTTTGCCTTGCTCTAAAAACCTGTAATTGGTTTTGCTCAGGATTTGGAGGAACATAAGGCCTGTGGTGGAGGGATTCATTTGTGTGTCTTGTTGGATGCTAATTGGGACTTCAGCCCTGTGCTTTTGGGAGAAGAGGGTCCAGTGAGAGGCGTCTCCATTCCTCAAGCCATGGGTGCATTGCCTGGATGGGCAGCTGTGGGGCTGCTCTGTGGAAGGGCAGGAAGATAAAAGTCATGGAGCTCACGTGGCTTTTTGTGGGCACAAGGTGCTGCTGGAGAGAGCCTCTGTTTCCGAGGCAGGCTTGTCCTGACGGGAGCAAAGGGAAACTCAGGCTGCTGTTCCCGTGGGTGCCGTTGGGATCCGGGTTGTAGAGGCCACGCTGTCCCCAAGGCCGGGTTCCTCTCCCCCTCTCTGCGGGTGTTATTTACACCGTTTCCTGCCCAGGGAAGTTCAGGAGTTTGACGTTACGGGGTTGGTTTCCGCTCTCCTGCCTGGCTCCCTTCGGGAGCTCTCACAGAGCCCTGGCAGCAGCCGGGCCAGACCCCGCGGGCGGGATGGAGGTGCTGGCCAGGCCCAGGGTGGGAAGTGTAACCCATGTAAGGCTGGACAACTCAGGCTCAGCCGGCTGGGGAGGGCTGGAAAAGCAGCCCTGTGTCCATCCCTCCGGCTCAGTCCTGCTGTGGGACTGGACGGGGCCGGCAGGAGGAAGGAGGACGCGCCCGGGCATGGCTGCAGAGCTTTTGGGTTCCTGCCGAATTGACGCCCTCCCCTCTCCCCCCTCATCCTTCCCGCCTGGCCTGCGTCTCCCCTCCCTTCCCTTCTCCCTCCCATCCCGCAGCAAACAAAATGGCTGCTCCATGGCCATTTTGTTTCCCATCTGGAAGGGGGAAGCCGGGACGCTGGGACTTGGCTCTTTTTTGGAGGCTGCAGCCATGTCCGAGCCCAACTCTCCCGTCTCTACGTGGCACCGGCTGTAGCAAGAGAGAGAAAGGGAAAAAAAAAAAAAGAGAAAAAAAAAAAAAAAGGACATTGTGGAACGAGACCAAAGGCAGAGGCAGAGAGTGGGTAGTTTTGGCGTATGTTGAGCACTGAAAATGCCTGGAATTGCCAAACTGAGCTTTTGTATGAGCAGCGTAAGGGCTACTCGGTGCTCGCAGAGCCGCGGGGCTGCACGGAATAGCCGGATGGAAAGGTTTGTTCGCTATATTCAATAAAACAGCCCTCCTTTCTTCTGGATTTATAAAGTACCAGAGAGCACTGTTGTCTTAATTTGTTTTTGGACGGGCGGATGGTTTTACACATCGGCTTGGTATGACCAGAGCCGGTCATTGCCGGACGGTAGCGTTTTAACCTGTTGTGTGTCCTCTTGTTTTTGGTGCAAACGGGATCTGACCTCTCCACCGAGCTGGCACTGCCTGGATTTAGCTGATGTAATCTGGAGGATATTTTTTTAGGGATTTTTTTGTTTATTGCCTTCTTGCCTTGAAAGTTTTCATCTCAGGAATAAAAACATCTTAATTTAAATATTTAAAGCAATAGCTGTTCTTGGCTTTTTAAGCCCTTGCTTTTCTCCCAAGGCTGGAGCTGTACTGTGCTCACAAGCTGTTTACTGCACTCTGTGTGTATCCTGCACACGTTAAGGTGTGATACACAACAGAAACATCATCAACAGGAACACACCTTGAAAGTTTAAAGCAACTTGGTGGCATTACCGTAAAATTTTGCGCAGAAGCAGGGCAAAAACACCAGAACATGCGCCAAATAAAAGTGATTTTTTTTTTCGTAAGTGATTCTGCATTTCCTTCAGTAGCCTGGAAGTCTTGGCGTTAGTAGCCACGTCGCTTTGTTCGTGGATGCTCCAAGGAGCAGATTCCTGCCCTGTGGCACAGGAGGGATCAGGCTCTGATAAGGTGTTGGAATGATCGTCCTGCTGTTCCTTGAGTGGCTTTCCAGACATGTGGAGAGAAGCAGACACTTCCAGAGCGGAGCTGGGAAGGAGAGCAGAAAGAGGTGAAATGGCTTTCCTTGCACAGAAAGGTATTTGATTTGCCTCCATATCCCCTTGGCTTGTTTGCAAACAGACAATAGAGAGAATGGCAGGGCCATGGTGGTCCTGGAGCCGGGGCTGCACAGGCAGGCGCTGGGCGGGTGCTTCACGGTGCAAATTTAATAATTTGGTCCAAATCTACATTAGAGGTGGACATTACCTGCACACTGTTCATGAGCAGCTTATGAGCTGAACATTAAGAAGGTTAACAGTATTAATAGAACAGGTTTTATAGAGTATTACAGAAAAAAATGTTCTTTCTTTAGATTTTTGAGTTAACCTATAGAATCGAGTGCAGAACAGGTAAAAATAAGCCTGAAGGATATTTTTTTCCTCTTATTTTTAGTATTTAGTGAAATTACTCTGTGAAATATCAATAGCGCCTATCTTTTATGACAAAAATTCTGGGTGGTTTTTTTTGCTTCAGGAGAGGGTGAGGTATATACAAATTTACAAGGAAAATATACAAATGTTTAGAAAAACCATTACCTTTATGGCCGCCTTTAATAATGCGTTTAGGAAGGGTTAATAAAAGGTAAGTCATATAACAGGTTACAGATGCATTACAGATAACAATTTCAGGTTCATTAATAACAATCCAGATGTTTAGAAACATCTGATTGGACTCAAGACAACCCCTAAGTGATGAGAAGCTGTTTATAAAGATACCTGCTAATTGTTTAATAATAAATGCGATGACAAAGCTGATGTGAAATATTCCCTATGTCATTTAAAGTGTGTGGAGTAAAAGCATTGCTGAGAGACAGAGGCTGTTGCAGGATTGATCTGCAAATATTTTTACTTCCATATCTCTTTCCCTATTCATGGTGCCTTTGATTAACTGTTTCAAAGTGTGATATTTAATATTGACTTTAGGATGGAGGTGTTTGCGAAGATGGTTGGCCTTGCTTTGCTGAGAGGTTTGCCTGGCCTGGGAGAAGTTATAAACAACTTGTTTTCATGGCTAGTTTGGCAAATGACACTTTTTATTGCTTTCCCGTGGCACAGGGTGTGTCCAAGATGGTTTTTTGGTCTGTTTTCTGCTTTTCGTGGAGCGCGTTCCCCGCTGCCGGGCGGATCAGCGGCTCCAATTGGCACTGTGGGTCCCCACAATGTTGGGGAGTCGTTGAAAACCTTCCATGCTTCTTTTGGCTTATTTTGGCTTTGATTTTCACTTTTTTTTTTTGGTCTGTTTGGTTTTTATTTTTCCATCCCAGCCAGGTTGGGAGGACATGAAGCCAAGGGAACAAAATGGCCACACTCGGCCATTTTGTGCCAATGCCGCCGTTCCAGGGAGTCGGGGCCGGTTCTGCCCCAGCTCCAGGAGGCTGAAAATCCTCTTGGAGACTCGGTCCTGATTTCCCACTGGGAAGCCCTCTCTGTCCCTGGCACATTTCGGACCGTGGCTTCACAAAGGCTGAAAGTCTCTCTTAAAGCAGAGACTTTGTTGTTTTTTGGTTTCCTCCTCCCCCCTCCTCCATTTCATTCAATGCTCCTTAATAAACCAGATCAGCTCCTGAAGGCTTCAGAGCCTTTCCAGCTCCTCTCTGAGGTGGGCTCCTTTTAAATGCAGACACTTGGCTGTGCTCAGGAATCTCTGGTGCAAAGATGTTTCAAAATTTGGGGGGCATCATGCTGGGTTTTCTGCTGTGGTCATCACAAGCCACCCTGAGCCCTGATAAATAAGGAGCAGTTTAGGTCCTTCTTGATCCCAAAAACAAGTCTGAAAGCTGGACTGGAAATGCCATTTTTATTCCAGCCTGGAGGATCTTGCTGTGAAAAAAACATACCCTTAACCTGCCAATTTTGCTCACCCCTCCAAGCACCTGTAGGCAGTGGGACCATGTAGTGACATACTCTGTGCACAGGGACCTTCGTGCAGTGACTTGCAGAAACTGATGAAGTGTTTTCACAGAAATCAGATTTAATCAATTTTGAGGGATCCATATGAATCTGGAAAGTAAAAATTACAGGGCCACTGCCTTAAGGTCTGCACAAGAAAGTGGTGTTTTTTGAAGAGATTCTTGGCAATCAAGTATCAAAAAATCTTCCAAAACTGGGTTTAATCTCAGAAGGCAGTGAGAGGCTTTAGGTATGGGTCTGTGACTCCTACAGACCCTGTTGGCTGTTTTATCCAGAATTTTGCATAGCTACATCACATCCAGGCAAATTTGGGCACATCTCTTTCTTTTCCCATCTTTCATCATGATGGTTTAGACCTCGGGCCATGAGGAGAGGGAATTCCTGTCATTGCAATTTGTGTAGGACAAACAAGTGTGACAGTGATACTAAGGGTAGGATGCTCTTAGTCATCCTTACTGGGCATAAAAAATCCCCCTGGTTGGTCCATAAAGCCTCCTGTTTGACTCCTTTTTTCACAGATCCTGCTAAAATCAGGATTCCAGAGTCAGCAGCTGGGTATTCCCAAAACCTATACTCATTAAGACAATTATTATAATTAAATCTTCTGTTTTCAGGTTTACTTACAGAAGTCAGAAGGGATTTTTTTTCCCTCTCTCTGTGTATAATTACATCTATGTGAACTCAGAGTTATTTAATGTAATTTCCCACCAACAGTTTGAGATTGGCCCAAATTCCTGTTGTCTGCAATGGTATCAAGAGTGACCTTTCAAATGCCTGCCTGATACATCTGGCTTATATGCTTAAAGTAATATAAACTAGCAGATTGGGAACCAGGAAAAATTGTTCCTCCAGGTCATTTGCTAAAAGTCTCTTTGGAGAAGATGAGCATCCTCTGCCTCTGTGCTTCACCCAGGAATCATCTAGATCACTCACCCTCCCAGTCCCTGATCAGTGCAGCATCTGTTGGCTTTCTTGCCACCCTTCTGCTTGATGCTTGTGGCAGCAGCTTAATTTTTGGGAAGCTGAAACATTTTAGTTTAAACTAACCCTTCTGTTCCCAAGGAGCTGAGCAGTGACACACATGATGGACCCTTAAGCCTGCCTGTCACGTCACCGAAGCTCTGGCTGGTGTTGCATGTGTTGAGGAGGGATGTGCATCACTTTCTGTGCTGATAAAACCAGGAGAAATAGCATTTCCCACCAGGAGGCTGTTTGGGATGCACTTGGCACCAGGGATGGGCTGAGCACTTCAGTGCTGTAGGAACCAGTTCCGCCACGTTGGGGTTTTGACGTTGTTCATACCCCGTTACACCAGGAGAGGCCTTGGCCAGATGGTCCAGCACAGTGGGTCATTCCCTGTGAAGGACCAGTTTGTCAAAGGAAATTAAGAGAATTACCTGGACTGTGTTGAGTGCCAGTGAGGAGAGCATGTGGAGAGCTCTGGGGGAGAGGGCACTTCCCAAACCTTGCTGCAGAGATACCCTTATACCTGAGGCCATCCTAAACTCTCACAAGGATTCCAGCTCCAGTAGTTCACCAAAGCTTTGGGAATATTTAGGCTGTTGCCTGGTAGCTGTGGAAGCACAAAGCATTAGGCAGTTTTTATCCCTTTGGAGACTTCTGCCTGAGCCCCCTCCTCTTCCACCACAGCACTCAGCAGATGCTTGTGGAGGTTGGGGACATCTCCTGCTGAGCTCCCATGGGAAGTTATCCTTTGGGTCTGTGCTGGGCTGCAGATGCAGCCTGCTTGGCGTGGCTCCCTCGTTGTTAGGGCTGCTTTCATCTCCAAGGGGAATTCTTTCTCCTTGCAAATGAGCCTCACACGTTTCTTTCAAACTACCAGATTAATACCTCGCCTCTGTATTTGGGTGTACAGAGAGAGAAGAAGCCTCAGAAGGTGAGCCAAGGGCTTGGGGGGAAGCCAGTCTGTCTCAGATCCATGCTAATACTGCTTGGCTGGGCCGGAGCATTAGAGGAACAGCACGGCTGCATGTTGCACTCATTTGTTTAGGAAATAAGATCTGCCTTGATGTACTCGATACCATTACATTTGCAGCCTAAAAGCTTCCTTGTACTTAGTTATTTCTAATCTGCTCAATTCCCTGGAGTGCACAGCAGCTAAATTGATGGATTCTCTTATCTGGTCTGGCAGGTTTGTTCTAGATACGCTGTGTGTTCAGGAGGTGAGGTCAGCCTGGCTGGGTGTGCTTGGCGCTGCTGCAGCTTCCCGAGAGCTCTGCTATCTCCATGTGTAGCCCCGGGTTCCAAGGGCAGGGCTGCTGCTTTTGTGCACCCTTGGGTGCATGAAGTCTGCAGCCAGTGTGATTGCCAGGCACAAGGTGTAGTCCAAGTGGGCTGAAGGATGTTTGAAGAAGGAGAAAGAGCTGCAGGACAAGGTTGGATATGACTCCTCTCCCCTGCCATCAAAAATTCTGATTTTTCATGCATTCCTCTTTGCAGGACCTGCGGAGAAGCCAATGCCTGGATAAGGCTCATCCCAGTGCCTGGATAAGGCTCATCTCTGGATAAGGATCATCTCAGTGCCTCAGGTTGCCACGCTCCCAAGCTGTCCTTGAGGCTGAGGTAGTAGATTGAATAGTTGTGGAGTCCGGTCCTCCCTCTGAACTAACTATACAATCTACTGTCTTTCCTAAGGAGACAGTCAGGTCTTCAGGTCTGCTCATCCACTTCTACACCAGCTGTGGGGCAGGTGGAGCAAGTACAGCAAATCCATGCCTGTGATGTGTCTGTTCTGCTCTGTGGAGGTGAGGTAGTAGGTTGTATAGTTTGGTGGGAGGGATTTGATCCCATTTCAGGTGATAACTATACAGTCTATTGCCTTCCTTAAAGAGCAGCAAAACCACGGTAGGAGCTCCTGAGGCATCGCTGCTTTTGCTGACGATCCAAAAACTCATCATGGCATTGTTAAACAACTCAGTGGGTGTTTCACTTACAGCATCCAGAATTGCATTCTTCCAGGAATTGCTTCATGCCTCAGGCACTGGAGCATGGAACCACCTGCTTCCAGGGAACCCACCTCTCTTTAAGGTGCAAGAGAACTAGAGAAATGAGTTTGCACAGCAGCTCTCAGTGTTCAATTCTATTCTTTTTGTGCAGGAGATGGGCTCAAGTTGTAAAGTGTGTTAATCTTTTCTGGTCTGTCCTCAGGTCTGGAGGGGAGCAGATACTTTGGTATAAATGGGACAGATCTGAGCTCATGATTTAATTTTGTCGTGCCCAGTTCTGAAGTTTGGGTTCAGAACCAGACCCAAGGGCAAGCTTAGCCTGTGGACTCAGAGCCCTGGGAGCTGATCAGATTTGGCTGGTTGGCCCCTGCTCAGGAAGTGCATTTTGTTTTGGACAAGTTCCCAGCATGTCCCATGGAACAGAGTTAGAGGGTGGTTCTTTCTGATCTGATAATCCCTTATCAAATGAACTCACTCACATGCAAACCTTGTCAGGGAAGTTTAGTGCTCTTGGGTATTTACATAGGTTGAGCCAGTGATTCAGACTAAAATCTTGTCCTGAAGTGGAGACAGGTAGGGAAGAGACATGAGCCAAAGGGAGCAGGTTCTAATCCTTCTGGGTTCTCCCAGGCACTGTCACCTGACAATGGACATGCGAGAAGTCGTCACGCTTCAGAGCCCTGGCCCTTGGCAAGGGACAGGGAATTGTTAATTCTTCCCTTTCTTAGGAGCAGATGGGACTCTCCCTCTGCCGTTTTCCAGAATAAGTAGGATCAAGAGCACGAGTGGAGCTGTAACACGATCAGGAAGGACATTTCAGGCCATTATCACGACCATCTTACTGCCAGGGAGACGCGTGAGATCCGAGACACCGGGGAGCGAGGGCAAGCAGAGGACACCTTCTCAGATGAAGTGGGAGGGAGAGAGCAAAGAGAAATTGGAGCCCTCAAATTTCACACTGAGCAAAGGCACAGGGAGAGCCAGACCTGGTTGCTGGGGCCGTGGGAGTCCCCAGAATGAAGCAGCTCATTTCAGGCCCCTCTGCTGGGACAGGGCGTAGCTGCAGCAAGGCTGGGACACAGCTGGTGGGTGGGGATGCTGCAGCTCCAAGCGGCGAAGGAATGCAGCCCTCTCTCCATAAATCTGGCTTTTCAGCAGTCCTGGCGACTTGCTGTGCAAAACTACAGCTTGGTTCTCTGAGCTGCATTATTATCCTCCAGCTGCTTGCTCAGGGGCAGGGCTGCTGCCCACAGATTGCTTGGAAGGTACCAAAATAGCACCACAAGCATGGGAACAGGGCAGCATATCCACTTCATCTGGAGAGGTGTCCCCTGGAAAAGAGCTAATTCCCAGATGGAATCTGTTCATACCCCCTCCATGGCATTGATACTAATGCAGAGAATCTCAAACAGTGGAACTGTGTGAGCTGGAAGCCATGAATAAAATATTACTGGAGATATTCCCTTGTGAAAATAAACTTGGTTTGACTTTTTTAAAAACAGAGTCTTTTTATTGCCCTGAAGTGAGTTTGGCTGGGGAGCTAGGACCTCTCGAGGAGTGGCCACTGTTCCTGACTGACCAAAATCCTGGGTCTAAAAGGGAAGCCACAGGATGAGGATGTGGGGCAGACTGAGTTGGCCAAGCTGAGACCATCTGTGTTGGCTGTCAGCAGGTGCTTTCCTGACAAAAATTTTCAGCACAACTCTTACATGAAGCCCAACCTGCTTCCTCACCCTCAGTCAGCTCAAGGGCTGCAGGTTGGGCTTCCCTCTGACCTGGATAGTCCTTGCTATAAACATGTTAATAATGTTTATACCAACAAAAGGAGAACACAGGGACTTCCAGGGTCAACTAACCCAAATAAATCCCATCAAGGGCTAAAAACCAGCCCAGGTAATGTTTAATTGCTCCAATGCATCCTGGCAACTTTGCCCAGGAGGAGGGTGATGAGCCTGGCTAAGCTTACACCCATGGGTATGTGGGACACCCCCCTGACTCACTGGCCAGAATCCCACAGCACATGGCTTTGGGGGAGCCACATCATCCCTATCACAATGGCAGGGTAAAATAGGCATCTCCTTTTAACAAAAAGCAGCCAGGAAGCAAGA
>VXBB01019073.1:0-14941 GCA_013399915.1 Illadopsis cleaveri
CAGCCTTTCCAAGGCATCAGCAGTGTTAAACCCAGATTGAAATGGAATGCAGGGCAGGGGCAGATTGGCTCCATGGGCCACAAATGATCCGTAGATCTCCGTGTGAGCATCATCCTGGCAGATGACGAGGAGCACAGCTCTCCTGGCCTGGTGGGACCCTGTCAGCCAAGCCACACCAGCAGAGGAACCAGGTCTGCTCTTCACAGCCACCCCACTGCTCTCCCTTTTTTTAGCAGACCTGCGATTTGCAGTGTTTGCTGCTGAGGAGGAGTAACCACCCCAAAAATGCATTAAAATCAGAAACTTTTACTAGAACACTTAGAGAGACACCCTGAAGGTGTGGGCAGGTGGGCGAGGAGTCAAGTGTGAGGCCTGAAGTGGGCCAAACTCAGCTGTGAAACGGGGCAGAAGAAATGTCACAAACCAGTTGTGAACCAGGCCCTTTGACACGGTGACAAATGTGTTTTTCCAGCTTGTCAGGGCTGTGCAGGGGAGCGAAATGAAGTTCATTTGGAGATGTCTTTCTATTTGTGTTGACCTCTATTTGTGAGGGTCATAACAGCCAACGCCGGAGTGTGAAAAATGCTGATACCTCCTTTGACTTCCTCGCTTCAGCCTCAGGCAGGCTTGAGGAGGCAAAAAGCAGCACAAGGAGAGACTCATTAACATCTCCTCTGCCCAGCAAGGAAACCAAAATAACAAACATCTCATTAAATAAGGAGAGGGGAGGATTACAAAACACGGGAGATATTTTTAGTCGGGGAAACAAAGCACTTCATCTTTCCCCTCAAAGTAGGGCTTTCCAGATGAAAAGGAATACGGAGAGGATTCTGCACCAGAAGGAGTAGCACTAATAACAGCCATCATTATGGGGTTAATACTGATAGCAGGATACCCTCAGAGTCTCAATTGCTTCCACACCCTCCCAGTAAGTGACGTGTGGGCCCCGGGCCTGGGGGACGATGGGTGGCCAGGAACAAAAGAGCCACTGACGTGTGAGCTGTGTTTTGAATGCAAAACTCTGTGTTGTGAGTGCCAGCTCCAGTGCAATAAAGTGTTCCAGGGCTGGAGATGGATGAATAGAGACGTATGGTGCAAATTAAATGTGCTATTCTTTTCCCCTCTTTCGTTCCTTGCGAGTTTAAAAGCCCACCACCTTGGTTTCTTCTTAATTTTATTTCCTTCCAAGGGTTTTGCTACCAAACAAATGACTGGGCAGCTTTGTCTGGTGAGCTATAGGGGAATCAATAGAGATTAATAGGATGTGGAGGCAGATGGGGGGGAAAATTGTGGTTTCTTATTTTCTTCTGATTTCTTCTAGAAAGAGGAAGTAATTATGGAAGGGAAAGGGAAAATTCTAGCACAGGGAATATAGGATAATGCAGAAAATCCCCTGTTCACCACTAGAAGATATTAGTTCCTGCAAAAATATGGGATGAATTGCCCACATGGCTTCGGGATTCTAATTTTAGTTGCTTCAAAGAGCCCTGGGTGAAGGACAGGCTCCTCCAGACAGTGATTCCGAGGAGGAACACAATGAACATCTCAGTGCTTAGCTGGGGAGGGACCCTGGCAGCACGGGAGGGCACTTCAGCATCCACCAGAGCTCTTCAGAGCATGTGCAGCACAAAATCAGCTGCACCAGAAACTTCCCCAAGTTTCCCTCGGGATCTCCCCCTTCTCACTCACCCACCAGGTTCATCTGGCTCACAGCTCAGGCTGCTCTCCGAGGAGTGACACCCCTTGCCATAAGGTGCCTCTGAGCAGAACACTCATCCAGATGAGGTGGCAAAGGCCTGTCAACCCAAAAAAAAACCACCCCAAACTCAACACATTTGCTCTAAGGCGAGGTGCAGTGAGAGCCCACGGCCTGAAGTGATGCCAAGGGGTGAGTGCCACCAGGCTCTGGGTGCTTCGTGTCCTCAGCAAACAGTGACAGCCCCGGGGAAGGTGCCAGTGACTCAGTGTCCCTTTATTCTGGTCCCACTCCCCTCAAGGGAAGACTCAGCTGCTGCTCACTGCCACACACACTCCTCACACTCCTTTTTGCTGCCTTTAGTTGGTCTGTTGGCTTTTCCCTTCCTCTCTCCCCTTTTTTTTTTTTTNCTTAGTATTGTTTTGTACTTTAGAGACCCAACAGACTGAATGTAGAAATGTTTTTTTTTTGGATCTGATCCTAACCTCCGGTGCTTTAAAACTCTCCAGGAAGCTCTAGGGAGACAACCCACGTTGACACCATCCCTGCTGAGCTATGAGATGTGGCTTTTTGCTATTTTCTCTCCTTCCCTTGCTTCAGATGAGTTCTTTTGCAGCAAACTGCTCGCCCTCATCCTCACTTCCCACTTTCCTTTCTGCTCTTCTTGCCCCTCTCTTATCTTGGACATCCTGTAGCCACCCAGAGGATTTCTGCCTCCTCCCCATCCTGTCCCAATCCATGGATCCTGTCCTTCTGTGCCTGTCTGCCTCTCTCTGTGCCCAGAATCTGCCTGTCTGCCTCAAATTGCCTCTCCATCACCTCGCTCCACATCTCCCTCCTCCTTTGGCTTCCGGCTCCCCTCTCTCCTCCTCCTCTTCCCACGCACCTCGCTTTAATTAGAAATACAAAGAAAATGCTTATCACACATGTCTTAATCAGCAACTCGTTCCCCGGCAGGTCCAGAAGGAAAACCCCCATTCGTCCTCGCTTCTCCCACTTCCCCCACCACCTCCACAGAATTAGGAGGAGAGTGATTAGGGGGAGAGCTCTGTGAAAGGAGGCTGAATGAGATTAACCCAGAGACCTGGAAAAGCTGGAGGGAAGAGCGAAGAGATACGTGGTGATGTTCAGCAAGGGCCAATTCTGGGATTTCTGGGGATAAAAGAGTCCCTGGCAGCAAGTGACTGGGAGAACTGGACCTGAGAGTGCTTAGCGGGCTGAGGATGATACAGCAGTGTGTACTGGCAGGGAAAAAAAAAAAAAAAAATCCTGGATTGTAGGAGCATAAATACAGCCAGGAGATGATGGAAATGGTTATCCCCCCTCCAGTCACAGCATTTTAGATCATATTTAGCTGCTGCAATCGGGTTTGGGCCTCTTAATACAAGACACTGATCACTGGGAATGAATTCAGGCCATTGGGATGGGCAGAGCTGGTGCCTGGTGTAGGATTAGACACTGGGGAAGTGATTTGGATTTGGGGGACCTTACAGCAGTGTCCTGTACCTGTGGGGAGGTTATCAAGGAGATAGAACCAGGATCTTCTGGTGGCTGGTCAGAGAATGAGAGGCATCAGGTCCAAATTCCAACACGACACTCAGTTTGGGTGCAAGGAAAAACGTTTTCCCTCGGAGCAATCACCATCCCTGGGGTTTTCAGTATCTGAAACCATCTCAGCTGACCCAGCAGCTGACTCAGCTTGGAGTGGGAGGTTGAGCTAGAAACCTCCTTAGTCCCTTTCATCCTTAATAATCCTGAGATCCTGCGACAACAGCCGAGTGTCAAATGAGGCCGTTCAGATCCAGGATTCCTCCCCAGCTGAAAAGTAAAGGAGGAGCAAAGAGGGGCAGCAGGGCCTGGGAAGGGACTCATTTATTGGAGCAGGTTTAGGAGCCATTTCATCCCAGACTGTGGCATTTGATAGGACAAGGAGAGGCTGAAAGCAGCTCATCTTGCAGAGTTAATGCCACTTTATATTGTCCCCACCCTATGGGTCATTTCTGGGGTTCCTGGGTGAAAAGCTCTCCGGGGAATATCTTTGCATCAATTCAGAGATAACAAAGGTTGCAGAGTCTCTCCCAATCCGTGTTATCTCTTCCTGGCAGAGCAGGTTTGAGGCAGACTCTGGGGTGCTGAGACTGCAGCATAAAAGGCTCCAGATCTGTCCCAGCCCCTCAGGTGATTGGCATTTGACCTCTTTTGAATGCAAACACAGCTGCCCCAAAATCTTGTGCTTAGGAAAACCGGGTGAAATTGGAGAAGTAAACAAGGCAGAGGGCAGTCATGAGGGAAAAAGTGGCACTGGGAGGCCACTGGTGGCTGCTGGATTAGGAATTCTGTGTTACACCCTAAGGGTGTTGTCCCCTTCCCCACTCACTGTCCGTCCCTCCCTTCAACCAAACCATGCAGCCCTTCTAGGTCAGGTGCTGCTGCCGTAACTAACCCTCTTGTTCCCTGAGAACCATCACCTGCTAGGGCATACACACAGGCCCTCCTGCACCACATAGATGTGAGGGGGAAAAAGGGAATCCTGACCCCTGCCCCTCATGCCCTTCAACATAACCACCACCAGTTTGTGATTCTGCTTTAACCAAATCCCTGGGCTCACCGGGACCTCCTTCCAGCAGGACTCCACTGAAAGACCCTCTGCCTCCTCCTCTTCTTGCTCCTCTGGAGGGGCTGAATTCCCACCAGGAAACACCCAGCCAGGAGCTTTGAGAGTGAGGACCCATCCTAAGCCTCCCTGGCACGCTGCCCACCATCCCGAGCACAGGCAGGGCACCCCCCGCCACCACCCCGCTGCCAACAGGCTCAAACCCCCTTTTTAGATGATCCTGATGAATCAGCATCCCACTGCCACTGGCACTGGGAAGGGAGGAGAAGGCCCAGATGTCCTCAGCACCCCTCTGAGGGTGTTCCGGCGGGGAAACTCTCTCGGATTAGGGAATCCTTTATCTCTGGTTTATGTAAGACCCGGAGATTCCTTTTATGGTCGGCTTTTCCTGCCTTGTCAAGGGCGAAGAACAAATGTAGCTTCATCTGCGCTGGTGGGTTGGCTCACTGATTAAGCATCTGATTCAAAGCTAAGTACAGAACAGGCTTTTGATGGGCGGATTTAATTCGGTGTAAGAACCAGGATGTCGTCCCCCCCCTCCCTCACCCAACATTCCCAAGATAGTGGTTGGTCTGGTGCAATTAAGCCTACCAAAGCCTGAGAAAGTCCAGAGCGCTCCAATTTGTGCTGAAGCGGCTCATTTGAGTGTTTCCCCCCCCCCCGCTTCCCNGCCCTGCCAGGGGACGCATGTTAATGATGACCTTGCTGAGTAAAGAGTTGTGGAAGGAATAGGTGTTTTTCCTGCGCTCCAAGAGGCGGAAGGTGCGATTACTCATCCATCTCTCCAACTGTCTCCAGCACCTTTCAAGCGCTTCTCGCGTCGAGTCTGGGGGCGTGAGCGAGGGGGTGGCAAGCGAGGGGAGGCTGCCAAAATCTGGGTTGCCACAGACACCGGCCTCGCTTCTCCTCCAATGAACGCTGCGCTGAGAGTGCGGGAGGAGGCTGGGCACCACCCACATGTTGAGCTGCGTGGAGTATAAGTAGATGGAGGAGCCTGGACTAGTGGCAGTTCAGACAGGGAGGAGAAGCAGCTCTTCGCATCTCCAGTGAAAGCGGTTTTTGACTCACCAAGTTTGCCCGAGGAGAAATCACCCGGATTTTTGCTGCAGCTTCCAGCCTCTTTGTGCATCTCTGTGTGATTTTCTCCGGCGGGGACTTTGCGGCGTTCCAGATTCCCGGCGGGATTGGGCGTCTTAACCCAACTCCTCTCCTTGTCCCTGGAGGATCCTGGTTCTCTCTGGGACACCCCTGAGCACGTGAGACCGGCGCTTCCAGCTTGGCACCGGGAGAAATTTGCCTACAACTCTCTGTGGGATCCACGTGGACCGACCAGCTCGCTCTGCGGTGATATCTGATTGGGTTGTGTTTGTGTCCAAAAGTCCTTGGAGGGGGGTTTAGAAGTCTCTGTGTGTCTTTCAGGAAGTGTTGTGGTGGGAGTTTTTGGGATCCAGCTTTAGCGCCAGGGCTTATAACCCAGTTCTTTCCGAGTTTGCCACTCTCACGGTCGGAGCCATGCAGCTGGACAATGTCACCAGCGCGGGTGTCCACTCCTTCCAGGGGCACCGTGGAGTTGCCAACAAGCCCAACGTGATCCTGCAGATAGGCAAGTGCAGGGCAGAAATGCTGGAGCATGTCCGGAGGACCCACCGGCACCTCCTGACAGAGGTCTCCAAGCAGGTGGAGCGGGAGCTGAAGGGATTGCAGAAATCCGTAGGGAAGTTGGAGAACAACTTAGAGGACCATGTCCCAACTGAAAACCAGAGATGGAAGAAGTCCATCAAGGCCTGCCTGGCCAGGTGCCAGGAGACCATTGCCCACCTGGAGAGGTGGGTCAAGAGGGAGATGAATGTTTGGAAGGAGGTCTTTTTCCGCCTGGAAAAGTGGGCTGACCGCCTGGAGTCCATGGGGGGTAAATACTGCCCTGGGGAGCCGGGCAAGCAGACGGTGTCTGTTGGGGTGGGAGGCCCAGAGATAAGGCCAAGTGAGGGGGAGATTTATGATTATGCCCTGGACATGAGCCAGATGTATGCCCTGACCCCTCCTCCCGGGGAGGTGCCCAGCATCCCCCAGGGCCACGATTCCTACCAGTGGGTCTCCGTGTCGGAGGACGCTCCAGCCTCCCCAGTGGAGACCCAGGTGTTTGAGGATCCCCGGGAGTTCTTGAGCCACTTGGAGGAATACTTAAAGCAGGTGGGTGGAACAGAGGAGTACTGGCTGTCTCAGATCCAAAACCACATGAACGGCCCAGCTAAAAAGTGGTGGGAGTACAAGCAGGACTCCGTCAAAAACTGGGTTGAGTTCAAGAAGGAGTTCCTGCAGTACAGCGAGGGAACTCTGACTAGGGATGCTATCAAAAGGGAGCTAGATTTGCCCCAGAAAGAGGGGGAGCCCCTGGATCAGTTCCTTTGGCGCAAGAGAGACCTGTACCAGACCCTCTATGTGGATGCAGATGAGGAGGAGATTATCCAGTACGTGGTAGGCACCCTCCAGCCCAAACTGAAGCGTTTCCTGAGCTACCCCCTGCCCAAGACTTTAGAGCAGCTGATCCAGAGGGGGAAGGAAGTCCAAGGCACCATGGAGCACTCTGAGGAGCCCAGCCCACAGAGGACCCCTGAGGTTCAGACAGGAGACTCCGTGGAGACCGTGCCCCCCTCGACCACCGCCAGTCCCGTGCCGAGCAACGGGACTCAACCAGAGCCCCCCAGCCCCCCAGCCACTGTCATATGAGCTCCCCTGAGGGGGATCTGGGTTCTGTGGAAGGGAGAAGGGGGCTTATTTAGGAAGCTTCTCCTTGGAGGGCAGTTCTGGCTGAGACGAGACCTGAGGAGTGCTCAGTCCAACAGCCCAGAGCAGAGGGATTGACTTTGCTCGTGGGGGGAGGGAGGTGGTGGGGGTGAGGCGCCTCAGGATGGGGCTGCCCCCCTCAACCCAGGCCATGCCATGCCGTGGTGCTGGGGACCCTGCTGGCACCACTGTGGGGAACAGCCAATTTTATGAGAATCCCCTGACAAGAAACTAGAGACAATTCCCAACTTGTGGAGCAGCCACCCGGTGCTGGCAGCTCTCAAGGACTTCATACGAGTGCAGCAGTTGGTGGAGGGTTCCTACCCATCTGGATCTCTCTTTTTCCTTCTCTCCTCCCTCCTCTGAGAGGGTGGCCCTGTCCTGAGGAGACAGCTTTCTTTTGACCCTTGCCTGTTTTTGATTAACCTCTGGGTTTCTGTTCACTTGGCAATCTCCTGCTCTTACTTGCTCCAAAGGATTAAAATAATTTTTTGGATTATTTTTTGTGTTAAGAAGAAAAAAAAAAATCCTGTTATTTCAGGAACTGAAAGCTTTAAGAATCTGGATTATTTTCTGTGGTTTTCATTTCACTGCACCTAATACCTGCATTAATGTGTTTCCTCTCAAGAGGCTCTTACTGGTTTACTTCTTGTCTTAGTTTCTGCTCACTCCAATTCAAGGCCACTGCAGTGCAGAGGCAAATTTCATCCTTTCTCTGCACATTATCCTGTGCATTCAGCAGGAAATAGATTTTCTAATTAAATTCTGAGCTCATTTATTGAAGGAGCAGTCTCCTTCCTTCCAGAGAAGAGAGGGTGTTCAAGGTAGAGAGAGAGAGACACCAGAGCTCTTTTGAGAGAGACTGGGGGGAGGGAAGGGAAATAAATCCTTATTCTTTGAATGAAACAAACACAGCCTAAAATCAGAGCAAAATATCCCCAGAGCAGCAAATCGAGTCCATGCTGATGTGTGGAGGCAACAGGAGCTTTTTGCCATGTAAAAGCCAAAAGAAGTGAAGAGAGGATCTGTGTGCCCCTGCACAGTTTTAGCCTGTGCATCGCTGCAAGGAGTTTCTGCTCACACAGACAGACTCCCAAATGCTTTTGGAAAACCTGGCACCCCTGTCCTGGAGCACCTGAGGACAGAGTGTTGTCTGCTCACGGAGAAGTTCCTGCAACATCTCGCCACAGACGGAGATGGACTTGGACTTTGTGACTTTTCCCATGTCGAGACAGGAAATGCTCAGCACTCACCTTTGGCCAGTGTTTGATGACAGGACTGAGGGAAGAAAGACATTCCTGAAGTTTGGCTCTCCAAAGCCTCCTGAGGCTGGAGACATCTTGGGCATCATCTGCATCCAGCACCAGACCAAATAAACAGCAGGGATGCAGCAGCAGGAGTGACCCTGGGATGCTCCAGGCACTGCCACGGCGGTGACATGTGGCACTGGTGGCTCAGAAGGCCTTTGCTGTGACTCCTTCCAAGAGGCTGAAGGTAAGGCAGCTCTCTGGCATTCTCTCCTCAGAGCTAAACTGATAAAAACTCAGGTGAAATGGAATGTGAAGCACTGGGGTTGGGAGAAAGGGGGAGAGCCAGCTAAAGGGAAATACAGGAATGGGAAAAGTTTCCAAAGAGGGCAGTATCCTGCACTGTCTGATTAATATGGGGAAAGAATGGGAAGCTTCCTAATTAACCCAGCCCCAGGACCTGCCTTGTCCTTCATGGAGAAGCTCTGGGCTTGAGTCCCCACCTGAGGCAGCACATTTCAGGTCCACGCACATCCCAAAGGAGCTGCAGCTCTGCTCTGCCTCCTTGCTGGGAGCTGGTCCCAGGAATGGTGGGAGCTCTCCTCTCACTTGTTCCCAGTTTGTCAACAGCTCTGTGTGCAGAGAAAGGAGCATTTCTCACGAATGACCTGGGCTGAGTGATAGGGGAGTGGGAGTCACTGCTGAGGATGAGCTGGCCGTGTATTACAAGCTTTGTCTCCTCTTGCTTCCAGTGACTCACTCAGATCCTCCTCTGAGAAGGAATCACTTCGCAGCATGCAGCATTTGGGAGGAAAGCCACAGAAAAAGATGCAAAACAAAGGCCTCAGCATCAGACCTGCTCTCAGGACCCTCAGCCACCAACTGCCAGATCCACCACCTGAAGGAAAGACTGGCACAGGTAATTACATGCCATATTATCCTGTGGGCCTTCCTTAATCTCCCCAGTGCCCTGACCCGAGATATTGAACAGCCCAGGTGCAAACACCTGTGCTGGTGTTGAAACCTCAGTCCCAGGGGCTGCAGCAGCCTGGCTCCACCAGAGAGGTGGGATTTCAGCTTCTTGTGTCAGAACACAAGCACCAGCCCCAATAATTGATGCTCCAGGGACTGCACATCGTGGCTTTCCCTTGGCTGGACTATGGGCAAATCCTTAACTTGGTGGATCCTCCAGGCTGCAGCAACAGCAAAATTTAATCCCAACTCCTGAGAATTCCCCCTTTCTCCCCACTTTAAAAATCTAATCAGAGTTGCTGCATTTATTTTTTCTTTTCCAGTGATCCTTGCTGCTGTTGCTGAGATTCCTTCTCTGTGTCCAAGAGCTTTTCCAGGGGAGAAGAATGTGCTGCAGGAAGACAGAGGGCAAATCATGCACCAAAGAGCCTCCCATGCAGTGCAATGCCATGTTCAAGGTGCTGAGAGCCAGAATGAACCTGGGAAGCTGCTTCCAACAGGACAAAGAAAAGCCTGAGCTGCTCCAGGTACTCCAAGCAGAGATGAAAGTGCTGAGAATGGAAAGAGAGGCCGGAACAGAAGAACCAAGTCCAGGCTTTGGGGACAGCAGGGATGCTGGGCTTGTGCTGACTGTCTGTGGAGAGGATTCTGCACCTCTGTGATCTGGGGCCACTGGGACTCACCTAAAGAAATCTTCACCAGATAATGATCCTCACTGAAAACAAACTTTCCTGATTAACTCTGCCAAGGGGCTGATCCTGCCTTGGCTACGAACCCTCCCCGCTGGCCGTGCTGTAACTCACCTCTCCTGAGCCGAGGGTAGTTTCATTTCATGCGGGTATCAGTTCCAAACCTCAAAGGGCTCCCGGAGTTTGGAGAAGCATCCCACGGTGCAGATGCTTGTCTGAACTGTTGGAGCCTGCACATCTGGGCCAGCTGTCTTGCCAGTGAGGAGCCTCGTGAGACAGCAGGTGCTCTCTGGGTCTGCATGGGCCAGAGTTACTGCAAGAACTGGGGTTCTTGTGGCTGGCTTTGGAGTGACTGTTTTCCATCCAGACCCAGGGAGCCCAAAAAGAGCTCGAGCCAGCTGGACAAGACAGTTTCGGTTCATCTCTCAGACGAAGTGGTGCCAGTTGGTTCCTCTCTCTTCAAGAGCCAACTGTCCTGTATGTGTGAGTGTGTGTGTCAGTGTGGGGGGTGCGTGTGTGTTGAGCAAAAAAAAAATCCACATTACTTAAATTCTGTGGTGTTTTGTTGCATTTGAATTAAGCCGGAGGAGGGACCTAGGGTACATTCCAACAAGGCTCAGCAAAAATGTCCAGGACTGGAAAATTCCATAAAACCATGTAAAGGCAGATTCCCAGGCATCATCTTAAGGTCTAAATGATATTTGATTTTGAGGTGCTTAATTTCCACAGTCTCTTCCAAGGGACTAGACTGCCTCAGTTAGGCAATTTGATTTTTCCTGCTTTTTTAGGGAATTAGCCTGTCTGTGCTACTTGGTCATGTGGTCCTGAGGTTTTTACATTTTCAGCTGGCTTTTTGGAGTGTGCAAAACTCAATCTCCTGAGCTGATTTGATTTCAATTGTTGCTCCCAGCAAATTGGAGCTTTACTTGTAGCACCCTGGTTTTTATTACCAGCCTCTCCAGGAAGGACTGGTAGTTTATTTTTCTGGGGCAGTCACATGAATGAGAAGCGTGGATGTGTTGTACCTCTGGAACTTTAGCAGATTTCAACCACGGCATTTTTTTTCCCTCCCTAGGCGATTTTACATTTACTGATGAAACTACTTTAGAGTTTTTATTTTTACTAGAGATATTATTAATTCAAACAACCTTGTACAAAAGGCAAACACGTCGAGTCGCTGCAGGTTGTAGGGGTTGAAGCCAAAAGGTCTTTGTAAGCCGACATCACCTGCCCTGGATCTGACTGGATCAGGCAGTTTATTCCTCATGTGTCATGTTGGAGTTACAAGATCACACCAAGACACTAGAGCCTGTCAGTAGAATAGTGCTACACTCGATTTGCTATTGTAGCAAAGCCTTTTTGTAGATTTATACAATAAAACTTTGAAATATCTGCTTCAATTGCTTCATGCCTCATTTTGTGGTCTTTCTTCCTTGGTTCATGGGTGACTCAAGTATCTGCTGCCCTCTGAAACATTGGGGTTATTGGGGTTACCTGGCTCATGAAAATCTTTCTTCTCAGCAAAAGCATGTGGTTGACATAAAAATGAAATGCACTGAGTTGTCTAGACCCTAAAACTGAGTCAGATGTAGCCCATGAGGTTGGGAGAAGTGGCCCTTTGTGGGACTGTGGATCTTGTTGGGTACAGCTGAGAGAAGGACTTTTGAAATAAGGACAGTCACGTTCCCAGCCATGTTTGAGAAATTGGCAGAAGAGCTGAGGCAAGACAGGACCAGGTAAAGAAATTAAACCTCAATCAGTTCTATTTGACAACCAAAGAGCCTTTGTGAGCGAGAAGCACTCGCACCCAGCATAGACTCAGGAGCTGGGGCTGTGTTATCTGTTGCATTCTCAATTCCTTGGGTTCATTACCTCTAAAACATCCCAGGGTTATCCAGGCTGGAGTCAGGGAACACAGCAGGGAAAGGAGTTCAGAGTGTTTTAAACAGAAATGTTTATTTTTAGCAATAGATTGATTCCTGGCCCCAAAGATGCCCAGCCCAGGGATAAAGGACTCTGCCTCTGCAATCCTTTTTCAGAAAATCTTTGCACTCAGATGGATTTAACCCCATTCCCTGCTCCATCCCTGGTCTTTCTGCAATGGAGGCAAGAGCGAGAGGGTGGGATGCAACTGGCAGTGTGCACTTGGGTGGGTCAGCTGGAGAAACAAAAGGAGTAGTTCCGTTTACAACAGTGAGTAAATGCCCAGTGGACCTCCTTGAGATCCCTTTTGAGCTCAGGTTGGAGAGGCAGAGATGATCTGGAGGCCAAAGATGCCTCAAGGAGAGCTGCTGACCTTGGAGTCTCCAGCTCTTGGCAGCTCATTCAACCACAAACTCCTGGCAAGAGCGAGAAGGAAATTTTGAAGGTGCGATTTGGTTCCACAGCTGAACTCTGCCTTTGTGCCCTTAACTGCCAGAATCAGTAAAAAAGTGGGGGGAAAAAAGCATTGAGGGGACAGAGCAGTGCCAAAAATGCATCCAGTGTCACCCCAACGGGTGACAGTGTAGAGAAGTTACAGGTGAGCAGGTTTAGACTTTTCATGGTCCGTGGACATGGCCAAAAGATCCATGAACAACCTGATCCTTGCAAAACTAAACAACAAGAGCTGCACAACTCTGCCAGAGTTCAAGAAGCATTTGGACACAGCTCTCAGGCACCTGATGGGATTTTTGGGGTGTTCTGTGCCGGGTCAGGAGCTGGATTTGCTGATCCTTGTGGGTCCCTTCCAGTTGAGGAAATTTGAGGGTACTGAGCTCAGCTGGAGGTGCTGAGCTCTTCCAGCAGAGGGGGGCAGAACTCCACTGTACACCGTGGGAATTAAAACCAGGAAAAACACCAAAGAGGGAAAAACCTGTCCTTGTCACCATCCATCCCCACACGGCCCATTCCCACGGGACAGAAGATCAGGGGTTGCTTCAGTGAGGGAAGTCTGAGAGAACAGGCAAGGAGAGGTCGTGTGGAGAAGGGATGAGGACTGATGGCCAAAACTGCACTGGAGGAATATGGACAGGATGGGGATGGGAGGTTGGAAAGGAAGATGAGGCTGGAAAATGCCTGCCTGCCTGTGCCAGGTAAACTTGTAAGGTTTCCAATTTTGTCCCAGAGTCTTCCAGGTTTGACTGTAGTCATCATTATTTCCTTACTTTCTGACAGCTCCAGATGAAAATCCCTAGAGAGTCATTGGACCTACACCCATTAATTAATGAAAGAAAATGCCTTATTACTGCTCCTGGCTTTCAGGGTAGGAAGTCACCTGGAATGAATGTAGCCCAGTGATGGATTAACTGCCTCAAACTACTGAAATCCCCTTCAAAATCAGAGTGGGAACCATCGCTGTGTTTTCTGGGGCAAGATCCAAAATGCATTCACAGAGGAAACAGCCTTGGGTTGCACCAGGAGTGGTTTAGATATTAGGAAAAAAACCTTCACTGGAAGGGTGGTCAGGGATTGGAACACTCTGGAATCACCATCCCTAGAAGTGCTCAAAAGCCTCGTGGATGTGGCACTTGGTGACAGGGTTTAGTGGTGGATCTGGCTGTACTGGGTTAATGGTTGGGCTGGATGATCCCAAAGGTCTTTTCCAGCTGTGTTGATTCCATGGTTCCATAAATGGTAGAGAAGGCACGTGAGGCCAAGCACTTACAGAACTGAGAAAAACATCATTAATTCTTGATAATTTCTACTTGATAATTTTTATTTTCTTCTTTCTTTATTAGCAACTGGACTGATGGGCTCTTATTTTTTGCTTATTCAGGACAGCTTAAAGAAGGAGCCAAGACAGACCTATTGCACACACAAACTATTTTATAGGATCACAGAATGATTTGGGTTGGAAGGGATCTTAATTATCCAGTTCCACCCCCCTGCCATGGGCAGAGCCACCTTCCACTAGACCAGATTACTTTGTTTCTTTTTTTCCCCATGTTTTTAGCCATTTTTGTCTTTTATCTCCTTTTTTTAATCAGAAAAGATTGCACCGTTCAGTGATGTAAATCATATTTATTGACTTTCCCGGCAGGCTTTGTCTGTGTGCACAGCCCAACTGCTCCCCTGGATCTCCTCTTCCCATGTAATTAAGGAAGGCTGTGAAATTTCCATTATTGACACAACGGGCTCTAATGGCTCCACTTATCACATCCAAACTGCTCTGGTGAGCTCTGGGTGCTGGCTCCCATCATGGAGCAGGACGTTTTCCCAGACCTGCTCCTGCGACACTCATTTGTACCAAGGATGAGTCCCAGGCAGGATTTGTGGTTTTTACGGCTGATTTTTAATCATTAGGAATTAAAAGGAGGGTTGCTGCGTACATCCAGCTCGATTCTTGGCACAGTTTGTGGTGATTTTTATGGAAGACACAGCCATGTTCATTATGTTTTAGGATGTGTTTAGGGATTTTTGGGATCCTGTTAAATTGAAGTGAGCCTGCAGTGTCAGTGTGGTTTTCAGTCATTGCATCTTGGATGTTTATCAACTTTCAGCTCATCAATTCATATGCCTAGAAGAGAGCTGGAGTGGGAATTTCACAAGGGCATGACGTGATAGGACAAGGGATGAAATGGCCTTAAGATGAAGGAATATAGATTTAGTGGGGGCATTGGGAAGAAATTCTTCCATGTGAGGGTGGGGAGGCCCTGGAATGGAATTCCCAGAGAAGCTGTGGCTGCCCCATCCCTGGAAGTGTCCAAGACCATTTGGACAGGGCTTGGAGCAACCTGGTCCAGTGGAAAGTATCCCTGCCCATGGCAGAGGCTGGAATGAGATGATCTTCCAGGTCATTTCCAACCCAAACCATTTTCTGATCCTATGAATTTATATCCTGCAAAACCAGGGGTTCCCAAGCTCACTAAAAGCCTTCATGTTTCTGATACGGCGTTGTTGAGTTTTTCCCTGCCTCCCACGTAGGCTCAGATAATACTACATTAAAAAAAAAAAAAAA
>VXBB01019073.1:25132-51976 GCA_013399915.1 Illadopsis cleaveri
AAGGTCATTCACCTCCCCTGCAAAGGGACACTTTCCACTAGACCAGGTTGCTCAGAGGCCATCCAACCTGGCACTGGTAGGAAAGGTTTCCACAAATTTATCCAGAACATTACACACATCAAGGGAAAGATCCACACTCTGTAAAATGGGCTTTGGATCCAGGCCCTGTCCCTTCATCCCTCCAAAGAAGAGGTAATTCCACATGTGTCACAGCTGTGGGACTGGCTCAGGACTTCAGGAGATGTAGCACAGGAATGGCTGGGGCAGCTGGAGGAGAGGGAGCAACGTGACTGCAGAGAATTTAGAAATTCAGACTTGGAATTGGCCCCCAAGGGGTTTTCAGACCTTGGAGAACCCGTTTCTGTAAGATGTTTCCAAGAGGGTCCCAGCCCTGCTGTCCTTTGGGTTGTTTTTTTCCTGCTCTCCTGCCGTGCCTGGCCTTTGGGTCAGCTCCAGAATCTTCTGGAAAAGCAGCTGCCATGGTTAATAGTCCGTTCTGTAGATTTTTTCCACTTATCTGGAGTGACATGCTGAACATTTTAAAATGTCTCTAATAAGTGATTCCACAATTGCCCTTGGAAGAGAGAATTTTGAACTGCCTGATGTCTGTGTTTATTTTTTCCTTGATTTGGGATTTTTCAGGGGAAAACAAGGCATTGTTCTGCAGCTCCAGTCTGCCTTAGCTCCCAGTTTTAATCAAAGACATCCATTCTTTCACCTCTAATTATCTGCAATAGTGGTTTAATTTGCATTGTGCCCTTTTCCTGAATTGACACAATAAAAGCATTTTCTCATTATTTCCCTGACTTTATTCCCTATCATTAATGCTGCCACGATGACTCAGTTCTAGACAAGGATTTTTGTCTGAGAACCTCAGGTTTCCTGTCAGTCCCTGAACCTTTCAGCTGCCTGTTTGGCATGATTAAAGATGCTGCTTTTTTGACCTGTTAATCACACACTTTTCCCAGTGCTGGACCACTGGGATGCTTTTCAAAGTGGGAAAATGATGCTAAGAAGTCTCTGGCTGATTATTAACTGGTCACAGTGATGCTGCCAAAGCTGTTTGTGTTCCAGTCACAGGTGCCCAGGCTGGCACTTCCAACCCTCCCACCCTCAACCTGCTCTTCTCCAAGACACAAAATCATGGAATGGTTTTGGGTTGAGAGGGACCTTCAAGATTCTCTCATTCCATGCCCTGCCAAACCTTCCACTATCCCAGGTTGCTCCAAGCCCCATCCAACCTGCCCTTGGACANTCCACACCGGTGCTGTTCACGTGTGGTGGAGCCTCTGAGCCTCCAAATGCAGAGTGAGGATAGTGAAGAGAGATCTGAATCACTTTTTTTCTTTATTATTATTTTCTGCCTGCAGCAAATATATAGGTCAGGAGATGAGATTCTCTGCATTTGGGTGGAGCTTNTCCTCTATCCTTTGTCCAAAGTCCCTCTCCAGCTCTCCTGGAGCCCCTTTAGGCATTGGAAGGGGCTCTGAGGTCTCCCTGGAGCCTTCTCTTCTCCAAGTGAACATTCCCAGCTCTCCCAGCCTGGCTCCACAGGAGAGTGGATGTTTTCTTTGCCACACAACCCTGATCCAGGTGTGGCTGCAGCATAACAAACACCTATTTCTGGCAGGGATTAAGAATTGTCTGGGATAATCCAAAACTTTTTCCCCCATCCCTTTAAAAGAAACCTGCTCAACTCTCCTGCTTGGAGTTTTACAGACTCCTAATAAAACCTTCCTGAATATCATCCCAGGCTGGAGCTTCCCGTTCTGTCTCCGAGGTTTTCTTTGCTGCAGCAGCTTTTATCCTGTCTGTTCCTTTGAAATTCCCTGTCTGCTGCCTGTTCCCAGCTCATTCTCTGCCTCACATATGTGAAGCTTGAATACTTTCCCTCACAGCTCCTGCCTGTTTACTGCAGTATTAAAAAGAAATAATAATTTAAAAAAACCAAGCCAGGCAAAAATGATGATTAATGACCTCATGCAAAGACAGATCAGCCATCCACAATCTGTATCAGCACCATGGCTGAGCCCTCCCAGTTCCCTTTTTTTCTTCTTTTGTGTGTGTGTTGCCTTTTTTTTGCCTTTCTTTCTTAGATGGCTCCAGAGGTCCATCATTATATTCTGAAACTCTCCCTTCCCCTGGGAAAGATGGAGCTTGTCAAAATGATAAAGGAGAAAAGAGGCAGCATTAGTTCAGCTCTGCTAATGGAAAAGCATCTCTGGATGTAATGGGGAATGTGAGCATGGAACAGGGGCAGCAGGAGAGGGAAGGGGTAAAGATACCAAGATACTCCTTCGGGGGGAAAAAGGGGCCTTGTCATAGTCATAAAAATTCTTAAGTGTGGTTTTTGTCAACTCAGAGCCACTCACCAAAAAGAAGAAAGCCAAAACTAGGCAAGGGAGAATCTTTGTCCCCTCAGAGCCACTCATCAAAAAGAAGAAAGCCAAAACTAGGCAAGGGAGAGTCTTTGTCCCCTCAGAGCCACTCACCAAAAAGCACAAAGCCAAAACCAGGCAGGCAGAGCCCCATGGACGGCCTCAAGTTGAACATTCCGCAGGAAAAGGCCTCAGAGCAGCAACAACAGCTGATAATGGGTGTTATCTGACAGCCTTGGCCACCACCAGGCCGAGATCCAGGCCCAGCATTTCTGTTTTTTCTCCCAGTTCTGCCTTCTCCTCGAGCGGGGCAGGAGAAAGAGCAGCCTGGGAGCAGATGGAGCTCCGGAGGGAGCAGGCGAAGCTTCCCTGAGGACAAGGACACATATGGGCCACTGCAGCAGGAGCTGAGGGAAGAGCCTGGAGGGGTTCCCTCAGGAACCCTCAGGGAAATCCCTTTGTTCCCTGGGGCTCTGTTTCCTCCCCTGCTCTTGTCTGCATGGGTTCTGTAGGGTGAAGAGGTTCCTTTCATCGCTCAACTCTTGGTCCTACAGAGCCTCGGTTCTGTTCAGTGCCATGGGGTGGTCCTGGAACATCAAGAGCAGCTCTTCCTCTGCAGAAGTGGGAGGAACTTCTTCCCAATATCCCATCTAACCCTGCCCTCTGACACTTTAAAGCCATTCCCCCTTGTCCTGTTGCTCCATCCCTTGTACACAAGTCCCTCTCCAGCTCTCTTGGAGCCCCTTTAGGCTCTGGAAGGGGCTCAGAGGTCTCCCTAGAGCTTCCTCTTTTCCAGGCTGAACAGCCCAAACCTTTCTCAAGCTTTTCTCACAGGAGAGGTTCTCCAGGCATCAAATAATTTTCGTGGCTCTCCTCTGGAATTGCTCCACTGTTGGCAGCCCATGAGCCCACAGAAAGCAGAGCTCAGCCTGCAATAGTTACAGAGCATAGGTTTAGGTGGGAAATTGGGAAGAAATTCTTCCCTGTGAGGGTGGGGAGGTGCTGGAATGGAATTCCCAGAGAAGCTGTGGCTGCCCCATCCCTGGAAGTGTCCTAGGCCAGGTTGGACAGGGCTTGGAGCAACCTGGGATAGTGGAAGGTGTCCCTGCCCATGGCAGGGGTGGGACTGGATGATCTTTAAGGTCCCTTCCAACCCAAATAATTCCATGTTTCCATTGGTTTTAAGGTGACTTCAATGGAGAAGACAAGAAAGTTAGGAAGAAGCTCCTATATTGCCTCCTTTTCTTATTCATCCCTGCTGAAGGAAAATAAAAATTGCAGCACAAATGTACCTGGTTCTGCCTGTAGATCTGGATTAGATCAGGATGCAGTTTATAGATAATAAAACCTTGTTCAGCAGCCAGGTCCAGCATGGTTAATATGACATCAGAAGGATCCTGTTTTGCAAATTGAATTTCAATCTCAGGCCGGAAAAAGGAAGACCATGGGAGCTCTGAAATGAAGCAGCGCTCAGGAGGCACAAACTCATCTGTTATAAACCAGAATATTATTTTTGCCTGAATCCTACATGAAAATTGAGTCTTGCTGGTGCTTTCTGTGTGCTACCCCGAGTTTTATGCCATTTTTTATATTTATTCTCCACCTCCTCCTTTCAGGAAAGTCATCCACAGAGCAGAGTGAAAAGGCACTTAACCTTGATCCAAATGTTTTGGAGAAAATTGATATCCCCACTTATGAAATTGGGTTTGATTTTTGCAAATTGAAAAAAAGAAAAAAATCTGCCTAAGGGTGAGGTTTGTATTCCAGGAGAGAAAAGAATGGGAATCTGGCCCTGGAGTTTTCCACTGCATGTTTTTCTTGAGGAGGAAGAACAGTCAATGTGTAAATGCATTAATGAGGTAAATAAGGGCAAGAATTGTACAGACTGTTCCAGGCTGGAGAGAGACATTCTCAAGGAGAGAAAAATACATTTTCTGCTAATAATTTGTGTGTCAGTATCCAGTACACAGTTCCAGCCAGGATCTTATACACAGGAAGAGACAGGGATTCCTTGAAGAAGGAAAGTTAGGAAAAAAAAATTAAAAATTTTAATAGTAACAATAACAATAAAGTATTTTAGCCACCTTAAATTTGTCATATCTCAGAAGAAAAAAATAATTAAACAATGTTCATTCTGTGACCAACCTGAATTTTAGATTTTTCTTCCCTAAAAAAAATGGTTCGATTATTTTTCTCTGCCATATAAACTCCATCATTTTTGGCCAATTTAAATAACTGAGTTTTCCAAAAATCCAGCTCTAAAACTGGATTTGATTTTAGATTTGGTGATTTGGTCATTGTCACCAGCACTTCACATAATATTTTTCACTCCAAACTGAGGAATGAGCATGAGCTGAGCTGGCACTTACACAAAAGAGTCCCTGAACTCTGGTTTTCCCAGAAAAATGTTCTGTACTGATTCCAGAGAATGAGTTGTTACCACCTTCCTGACTGGTAAATGCAGGACAACACAATATCCTGAGTATTTGAAATGTCATTTGACACCTGAATCAGCTGCTGTTCTCCACTGACTTTAAAAGAATATTTATGAAAATAAACAGGCAAAGCTCACCTGAACCCTATAATTCAACAAAGGTAAATTCCAACCCTGTAGGGCTGAATCAGGGTGTTGGCATAACATGAGAAATCCCACACGAACAACCAACAGCACCAAAAAAAAAACCAAAACCAAAAAAATCCCCAAAGCACAGAGAAACAGAAGGAAATGTGGTCTTGACTTTCATTTTAGGAAAAAAGAGGTGGGTTTTTTTTCATCTGCACTAACAGGGGTCTTGCTTAAGTGCAGGGTCAGTTTGAAGTGGCTCATCCAAAAGACTTTTACAGGTCAGTTGGAAAAGACTTTTCAACTTCATAACAGCCTCTCCTGACTTCTGTAAATTGTGGCCTGACCTAGTTCATGGGACAAGTTATTAAATTCTCCCAGCAGTTCCTATGTCTACCTGACAGCCAGAGCTTCTGCAATAATTCTCTTTTGAAATACTCCCAGCTTTTTCAGAAAGATCCAGCTGATAGAAAAGGGAATCTATTCCCATGGTTATTTATCCTAATAACCCAAGATTGTACTTTATTTTTAGTTTGATAATAGTTGTGCTTGGCTTTCAGGCCCTGGATTTGGATCTGACCTCATGCAACAAATGAAAAATCACCCAAACCATTGAGCTGTTCTAGATCCCTCTGCTCCTCATGGATTTTATTCAAGTTAAAGGTTCACAGAATCATTTAGATTGGAAAATACCTCTAAGATCATCGAGTCCAAACACTAACCCATGTTCCCAAGTGCCACATCTCCAAGTCTTCTAAATCCCTCTGGCGGTGGTGACTCCACACTTCCCTGGGCACCCTGTTCCAGTGTTTGACAAACCTCTTGATCAAGAAATTTTTCCTAACATCCAACCCAAATCTCCCTGGTACAAACTGGGGCTTTTTCCTCTTATTCAGTTTGGCATTAAATTCTAGATAATTGTCCCATGTCCCAGCACCACCTTGGAGTTGAAAGGCACCTGCCTTATATCCAATCTAAAACTGTTTCCTGACAATTTGAAGCCATTCCCCCTTGTCACTCCAGGTTCCTGTAAATAAATCTCTCCATCTTCCTTGTAGGCTCTGTTTAGGTACTGGAAGGCCACAACGAGGTCACCCCAAAACCTTCTCTTCTCCAGGCTGCACAATCCCAATTCTTTAATTTTTTTCCTCACAGCAGAGCTGCTCCATCCCTCTGATCAATTTGGCAGCAGTTTGTGCCTCCAGTTTCTGATGGGATAATGCAGATGGGATGTCACTTCCGAGCTGGATCCTTCCCTCACTAAATGGGATGTGAAGGAGCCTCTCCTGGATGCTTCACAGCCCAAATCCTGCACAGCCTGACACCACCTGAACTTTGTTTTTTAATCGCTTTGTGTGATCTTTGTCAGCCCAGGGCATCTCGGGTGTGCTCAGCTGAATCGTAGCTCTTCCCCAGAGCTGCTCCCCTCCCTGCCAGCCCTGCCACCTCTGATTAACACCTTCTCAAAGGTAATCCAGGCAGACACAGCCATCCTGGTGCAGCCCAACACGGGTCATTTCCATGGAACAGCAGGATTCATTAGGAATGAGCGCTGGAGGGATCTGCAGCGGGCAGACGATAGAGGAGTAAATGGGGAGAGACTTCAGAGCACACCTCATGCATCTCTAATGGGTTTGCTTGCCAAAAGGAATGACAGCTTTGATGGAATCGTGCTTTTTTATCCCTCCCCCTGGTTGGAACAGTGAGTCCCAGACTCTGAGCACAGCACAGCTCCTTCCACGGGCTCTGAAATGGAGATGAAAGCAAATTGTTAATCAATTGTGGGTTAGCAAAGGCGCCGTGCTGAGAGGGAGCTGAGGTGGCACCAGGCTCTGATGTTCCTCTGGACTTTCCAGACTGAAAGTTTATCTTTTAAAAAGGCAGCAAGAAATGGGAGCTGACTGTTCACTCTGCTCTGCTCATGAGAGCTCTCCTGGAGCACTGTGTCCAGTTCTGGGATTCCCATCAGATGGACTTGGAGCTGCTGGAGTGAGTCCAGAGGAAGCCACGGAGATTCTCCAGCACCTGGAGCCCCTCTGCTCTGGAGCCAGGCTGGGAGAGCTGGGAATGTCCAGCCTGGAGAAGAGAAGGCTTCAGGGAGAGCTTAGAGCCTCTTCCAGTGCCTAAAGGGACTCCAAGAGAGCTGGAGAGGGAACTTAGGAAAGGGTCTGGAGTGCCAGGACAAAGATGAATAATTTTGAACTGATGGAAGGTGGATTTAGATGAGATATTAGGAAAAAAATCCTTCCCTGTGAGGGTGGGGAGGTCCTGGCACAGGTTTCCCAGTGAAACTGTGGCTGCCCCATCCCTGGAAGTGTCCAAGGCCAGGTTGGATGGGGCTTGGAGCAACCTGGGATAGTGGAAGGTGTCCCTGCCCATGGCAGGGGACTGGAATGACATGATCTTGAAGGCCTCCCCCATTCCAAACCATTCCATGATCCTATGGTTCTGACAGGGAGCTCACAGCTGCTTGTGGAGGAAGTTTTTCTCTTTCCAGTTATAGCCAAGCAGGGGTCCACAGTTCCTGTGTTGCTTTTAAAAACTGATAAAGAAAGAGAATATTATATATTTATGAAGTCTAGGAGTTCCTGTGGATAATTCTGTATTCTTTAAACTTGCACACTGGAAACCTCTTCTGCTCTGGAGAGACAAGGATCCAAAACTAGCCAGGCTAATGAGGTCAAGCCAATAAAGACATGGAAAAAAATTGACATCCTTTATCTATAATTCACTGGGGTCATGCCATCCCGCCGGGTCCTTGGACAAAGATGTGTCCCCAGATGGGGTTTCCTTGCACTATTTTAGATCCTTCTGGGATTTTTTGCTGGGCAATTGGGCTCTGGTTTTCAGGGATGTAGGAGCTGGAGGGTTTGTAGCCTTTTTTTAGCACGAGGCTGGGGAAGAGCGTTTGTTCTGAGGCAGCTAATGACTGTCTGGGGACATTTTAAAGTGTCCCTGTGGCCTGAAAAAAGGGACCCATTTACCCAACAGCTCCGAAAGGGCTTTATCAGGCAGGAACAACTCAAGCAATTAGCGCTGCTACTTCTCATTGAAACGAGCCCCGTGAATGCAATTAAAGGGTGCATCAACCCCTCCGGCAAGGCCGAGGGGCTCCCCGGGTGTCAGATGCACTCAGTGCCCACACCAAACCCTTGTTTAAATCTCCAGCAGACATTTTGCAACTCTCTCTCCCAGCCATCCTGCCCAAGCCCGGGATTTTGCTTGTTATTCCTGATTTTCCTGTTCGGAAGACAAGGCTCAGAGCTGTTTCTCTGTCTTTGCTTTGAAGGACACCATGCCTGAATTCGTGACCTCCGAGATTTTCTCCTGCCTCCAGCTGCTTTGTTGACTCACCAGCATGTCAGGATCTCACAGCTTTTTAGGTATCTGAGGCTGCAGGACACCCACACTTGACTATTTGCTTTTTTTTTAGTGCTAACACAGTGAGATGGACTCTAGGAAATGATAATTTCTGTCTTCAGGTTTGAATGGAGCTAAAATCTCCTTGTGGGCCTGCATGAGGAACAGGATGCCTACACAGAGGAACAGGGAATCCTTTCTTCATGTTTGCAGATTGCTTTGAGTTGTCTGACTCTAAAATATGTCTTGGCAAGCAAAGAGGCAGCCTTGGATGAATTTAACTACTTGGGAATAGGAAGAAAAACAGTGACCTACAGCAAATGCTGTCATCCCCAAGTTCAGCATCTGTGAGTGATGAATTTGTGATTCAGCCCTAATCCATGTACAGGAAGGTGTTATAGGGCTCTACTGCTCAGCTAGACCCCTTAGCAGGAGGCAAACCCTGGCATTTACAAACATGATTCATCTCTCAGCATTAACTGGTTGCTTTAGGATGAGAGGAATTACCCTCTGGAAGTGCAAAGGGAGCTCAGGGTGCCTGTCACAGATGGCTCCATTTGAGGAATCTCATTCCACGTGTCCAGTGGGACAACAGGGCCCTGCCAGAGCTAAATGCTGCTGTAAAATCTGTGATGATATCTACAAGAATAAAGGGAGCTGCTTCTGGGTGCAAGCTGTGCATTGGCTTCTCTGGGTGCCAAACTGATTTCTCAGTCCTGTGGCTGCTTCAGTTTGCATTCCCACTGTTTATCTCCACAGCAGCCTTCATGGGAAGCCTGGGAGAAGATGCAAGCTAATCTGCACACAAAGTTATAGAATCACAGAATATCCTGAGTTGGGAGGGATCCACAAGGACCATCAAGACCATCTCCTGGCCCTGCACAGGACATGCCCAAGAATCCCATCCTGTGGCTGAGTGTTGTCCAGATGCTTTCTGAGCTCTGTCAGGCTTGGTGCTGTGACCACTTCCCTGGGGAACCTGTTCCAGTGACCAATCGCCCTCTAGATGAAGAATTTTTTCCTGATATCCAAGCTAAACCTCCTCTGATACAACTTTAGGCCATCCCTTGAGTCCTGCACTGGTCACCAGAGAGAAGAGATCAGTACCTGCCCCTCCTCTTTCCTTCATGAGGAAGCTGCAGACCCCAATGAGGTCTCACTTCAGCTTCCTCTTCCTCAGCTGAACAAACCAAGTGCCCTCAGCAGCTCTTCCCATGGCTTCCCCTCCAGACCCTTCACCATCTTCATGGCCCTCTCATGGTCACTCTATCGTTCTTTTATAGTCCTTAAAGTCATGTATGGGCATTGTTCAGAGCCTGCTTTGAGAAAGTTCTTCAGGGTTGGATGGGGCTTGGAGCAACTTCTCACTTCCAAACTCTCACTCCAAAGGTTCTTATCCATGGCAGACGTCATGTTTGTGGATATAAGGATATCACTCCTCCTAACAAAAAGGACTCACTACTCACTGCTGCCAAGAGCCCAAGTTCATTAGGAGTGGGTCTCTTTTCCCCCTCACTTTTATATGATTAAGAACTTTTTGCTGGCTCTGCCCTGAGTCTTTGCACTGACTCATTGGGGTGGATCTGTCTGTGGGGCCTCACCTGCAGGACAGGGAGGTGTGAAGAGCATCCCTGGACCAGCATTTGTGCCAAGGCTGCACCAACCACAGGTATGGCCAGGTACCACTGTGTGAGCACAAATAATCCTCCACAGGAGGTGGAGACATGGACATTTCTGGCCAGCTTGTGTCATATAATCCTGGAATGGTTTGGGCTGGANTTTATATGATTAAGAACTTTTTGCTGGCTCTGCCCTGAGTCTTTGCACTGACTCATTGGGGTGGATCTGTCTGTGGGGCCTCACCTGCAGGACAGGGAGGTGTGAAGAGCATCCCTGGACCAGCATTTGTGCCAAGGCTGCACCAACCACAGGTATGGCCAGGTACCACTGTGTGAGCACAAATAATCCTCCACAGGAGGTGGAGACATGGACATTTCTGGCCAGCTTGTGTCATATAATCCTGGAATGGTTTGGGCTGGAAGGGACCTGAAAGATCACCTCATTCCAACCCCCTGCCATGGACAGGGACAATTTTAACTAGACCACGTTGCTCCAAGCTCCATCCAGCCTGGCCTTGGACACTTCCAGGGATGGGGCAGCCACAGCTTTTTTTGGAAACCTGTGCCAGGGCCTCCCCACCTTCCCAGGGAAGAATTTCTTCCCAATATCCCATCTAACCCTACCGTCCCCCAGCCTAAAGCCAGTATCCCTTTCCTCTCATGTGCGTTTGCTCCTTGAACTGAGCCAACCCCCCTGTTTTTTGCTTTCTGGTGCCTTTGAAACCTTGAAATCCTGTTTATTTACAATCAGCTGTTCTGTCTAACTGCAGCACTGCCATTTCCTCTCTGCTGCGCTCTGGGATTCCTTTCCTGGCGTGGAACAATCCATTCTTTCCCTCCCTTGTTCCCTGTGCCAAGTTATTTCCCTTTAGCTCTCCCTCTACTCCCCCGTGGTGATTTCTTTCACTGGAGATCAGCCCCGCTCACCCGGGCTGGTGGATCTGCAGCCCGGACTTTACTGAATGAATCTCTCTGAAGCTGTTATCAGCGCTCCCAACGCTCTGCTCGTGAATATTCATGAGCCAAGCGGCTGCTCAGGAGCTCTGAGGGAAGGAAGGCGACAGTGCCAGTCAGCAGCTGCTGCCGAGACGGATCCCAGCCTTCAGCTATAATTACACCCAGAGATGGGTTGTCAGAACAACCCTCACTCACGGATTAGGGCATTCCTGATTTTTCAGGCGTGAAGAGGGAATTTCACTTATCGCCGGCAACAATAGTTCAGGCTGGATACTGCTCCCCTCACGAAAGCAACGCTGCCTGTTGCATGCTAAACACGACAGCGGTAATGCAGTAAAAATATAAAGAGTGCAGCCAGGGATGGGGCAGCTGCCTGCAGTGAAATGGAGTGATAAGAATTGAATGAGGCACTGCTGGGCTCGGTTAGCCGTCAATAAATGTTGTTTCCCTGCACCCGCAAATGATAAGATCTGAAAACAAATGTAAGCAATATTGATTTTTTATTATTATTATTACTATTTGTTAAGCCTGGAGGATTCACAGCAAGGCCTAACCCCCAACCCTCAGTGCCTCGGGAAATTCTTATCCATAAATAACCCTGGGAAATGGCATTCCAGGGAAGGACATGGATATGCTACATCAGCTGTTCTGAGTGTCACAGGATAAAGACCAGCTATCCAACTGGAAATCAGCTTTGGATTCCAGGGAAGGATGGCAGACCTTGCATTTCTGGACTAAGACTTGAAGAACTTCACCTCTACTCTGTCATCTTATTCTCAACCAAATCACTTGTTGTACACCAGCTTTGTTTGTTTATTTGTTTTCTGTGAGAGAAGGAGCAGAAGCTTCCCCCTCTTTCTTCAGATTAAGGGCTTGGAGCAACCTGGTCTAATGGAAACTGTTCCTGCCCATGGCATGGGGGTGGAATTTGGTGATAATCAAGGTCTCTTCCAACCAAATGAGATAATCTTGAAGGTCCCTTCTGTTAGAAAAGTTAATCCACAAATGCCAGAGGTTTATGTCCAAAAAGGAGACAGAGGAGTCCTTTTACTTTATTCGAACAAAGGGAGAGGCCATGGGGCATTTCCCCTGGAATCTCTCAAATTTTGGAGGATGCAGCCTCCTATTTATTTATCCCGATTTCCTGGCCACATTTCCCGCTCTTTCCCCATTGACTGAGGTACTTGAGAATTACAGAATTCCCGGAGTGCCTAATGTCTAAAATTCCCCTTTAATGTATAACCCCCCTTGTAATTTTTAATTCTTATGGAATTTATGGGTTTTCCCCATTGTTTCTTTCACCTTTCAATACCCAATGTCATTTATCAGCAAACCTACAGTTTTTTTGTAAAGGCAAATATCTTCTTTTCCATTCATCCATCAGTGGAATCCTCCCCATTGTTTCTTTTCTCTCTCATTGCTGGTTTTATCTACCAGCAGACCCACTGCTTGTTTGTAAAGACAAGTCTGTCATTGCTCTCACTTCCAACCCAAACCACTCTGTGATGTTATGATCAAATAAAAAAAGCCAGCAACACCGAGCTTGTGGCTGCCTTTGGCATGGGACACCCCTCTGTCCTGCCAGCTCTGCTCTGCCCTCCTGCTCTGATGATTGGTTGTTACCTCTGCCATCATCATCAGGAGAATTTTGGGCCCCCAAAACCCTCCTCTATCTCCTGTAACTGGATTTTTGATTCAGGTGTTTGTTGTTGGCCTGATTCTTTACCCAGTGGGTGGTCAGGAACTGGAATGGGCTCCCCAGGTCACAGCACCAACACTGCCAGAGCTCAAGAAGTGTTTGGACAACACCCTCAGTCATGTGAATGGTTTTTGGGGTGTCCTGTGCAGGGGCCAGGAGTTGGAATTGATGAACCTTTTAGGTCCTTTTCAACTCAGGATATCCTGATTCTAATCAAACAATCTCCTTAAACACCCTCCTATCCAAAAGATGTCTATGAGAAGAATTTTGGCTTCAGCAAAAAATGTCTTTGAGTGAAACAGGGCTTTAAAATCTGGAAATGCTCATCAGGAAAGCACTGGAACACTTGGATTCTCTTCTCTGCACCATGAGAACTGGACTAAGTTTGCTGTGGGTTGCCCACCTGCGCTGCTTGAGTAAAGATCCTACAGCAAGTGGTCTGAGAATGGTGTCAAATATAAATTAAATTGGATTCTGGCAGCGACCATTGGATCAGCACGTGTGGACTGCTGTAGTCGCGCGTGTTCCTCCGGTCAGCCCGGTTAGCCCCGACACGCACCCACAGAATCAAAGTGTGGGTTCTTGGCTCTGCAGGACACACGACCCTCGCTGCTATGACCGTGGTACAGATGAAAGAGGGGACTCTTGGAGGTGAGGAACAAAGGTTTATTGGGGATCACAGGGGGAAACCCTCACCCTAGGTCCAGCGCCTCAGGAGAGACCCTGTACCTGAGGGGTGGGGAGGTTTTGTTCCAGGCTAGCTGAAGGGGTGGATACAAACTTTGAACCAATGGGACAAAACTGGGGAGCAGATGCCAACTGGGTTACATAATCAAAAACAAATCAGAGGTAAATTGGGGAGGGGTCCCAGGGGCCCCTGCCAACCACTGGACAGATCCCTCTGAAGTTTCTGGACCTGAGGGAGAGGTCTTCTAGTGACCAACAGGGAGGAAAAAGATACATTAGAAAGATGGACAGGGAAAATCACAGGAAAAAGGACCAATGGGGAAACAGTCTCTGGGCAAGGGGACGGAAACAGTACAGAACATGTATCAACTTACGGTAAAGAACGACTCTGAGGGGGCAGGGAAGCCATCTTAAGTACATAAAACTAAACTAAACTTACAATAAAAACCTTTAAACAAATCCTGCAACCCCACAGACTGCAAAGCTGAGTATCCCGGAGCAGAATTCACAGCATGGAGAGAAGCCTTGAGATCAGACTCATTCTGAATTCACTGCTTTAACTCAGGTTTGATAATGGACAGAGATAAACCTCATCTCTGAGTGATTTACAGCCCTTTGCAAAGGACTGAGTCAAAGGTGTTGTTCCCAGCAAGAACTGGGAATGAGTCACCGCGGTGAGTGAAAGGAATGAGGTAATTCCTTTTCATTCCCTTGTGGTTTGACCACAGACCATCAGGCTTTAGATGTCACAGCCCGAATTTGACTCTTCTCTGAGTCAGACCCAGGGAGGAGGTAAAACAGAATAGTTTAAACCGTCTTTGAGGAGTTTCAAGTGAATTGAGCCACCCAAAACCAGCTGTGCCAGCAACTCAGCACTGCCCTGGGTGGCACAGCCCTGCTACTGACTGGAATGATGGAGAGCCATGTGATATTTCAGGTTTCTTGTCTTGACATTCTGCTCTTTGATGGCTCCTTTCTCTCTCATTTATTTTTTTTTTTTTTTGGAGGATGCATTTCTGAATCATCATGTCAGTCTGATCCAGAACTATTTAATTTTGAATTTCCTTGTAAACAAGCAGAGACAAGACTTTCACACAAAGCTACCTGCCCTCGCTTCAGCAGTTCAGAACAACACTTGATCTACTTTTGCTGCTTAAGATCTGATCTGTGTTTAATTTAAGATTTACCCACTGTCAGGTGGAAGTGTCCTTGGCCTCATCAAGCCCTCCAGCTTTGCCTCACTCTGTGTGACAGAGATAATGGGAGAAGATTCCATGCCATAAACAGGACACAGGGATTTTGTAGATGATTAAACCCAGGTTTATTGCTAATAAATTGTCTAATTTTGTCTAATTTTGTCTAATATTGCCATTGTAGTACCTAATTTATAAGTCTGTCATATAATTACAACGGATTCTTTTATAATCAGGTTGTGGTCACATCTTGAGGGCTGTGTCCAGTTTTGGGCCACTCATTTCAGGAAAGACATTTAGGGGCTGGAACATGTCCAGAGAAGGGAATGGAGCTGGGAAAGGATCTGGAGCAGCTGAGGGAGCTGGGAAAGGGGCTCAGGCTGGAGAAAAGGAGGCTCAGGGGGGACCTTCTGGCTCTCCACAACTCCCTGACAGGAGGGTGCAGCTGAGGGGGTCGACCTCTTCTCCCAGGCAACAAGACAAGAGGAAATGGCCTCAAACTACACCAGGGGAGGTTCAGGTTGGACATCAGGAAGAATTTCTTCAAGGAAAGGGTTGTCAGGCTTTGGAATGGACTGCTCAGACAGGTGGTGGAGTCACCATCTGTGGAGGTGTTTAAGAAAAACCTGGACATGGCACCCAGTGCTTGCTGGTGTTTAGCCTGAGGTTGTGATGCCTTAGGTTTTAGTTGTCATGTTTTTCACATTCTTTGTTGTCTAAGAGTGTAATTTTGAGCTTCATATTAAGTGTCAGTCAGCTCTCTTCACAGAGTAGGTAGATGAAACAAATCCTTTTCCTGCTGAACACCAAGGACAATGAGTTTCAGGCCCAAAAGCACAAACAACGGTGGACTGAAGAGAGAAAACAAGAAGGATGGGACCTCACAACCTGAAGCTGTAATTGGACAATTAAATCCCAATATGCAAATGGACCAAAACTTATAAAAGTGTAAAACCTTGTGACCAGTCATCCATTTTGTGACCATTTTGGGTCCACCTTGGGTGTAGCCCTGGTCAGGTTCTTGTCCTGCCCAAGGTGTACCCTAAAGGCCTTTTATTAAATATCTACTTTACTCTCTAGCTCTGTGCTCTGTTCCAGGTCAGCCTTCCCAAGGCATCAGTTTGAACTGATGATCTCAGAGTTCTCTTCCAACCCAAGACTCTGTGCCACATTTCTGACTTGCCCAGAGGCAAAAGAATGACACTCTAACCATGTCCCATGGCTGCCGTGATGCTGAGGGCAGGTTCTGTCTCCCACAGGCTTTTCCTGGCTTACACCCATTCAAAGCTTTCCTCCTCTTCCCTCCGCACCAGCAAAAGCTGCAGCCTGTGAATCATCCCCCAGCCCTGGCTTGTTTCCCCCAGTATTTACAGCCCCTTCTAATCTTTACAGCCCTTCCCCAGAGTATCTCTGGTTATGAAATAGCTGCTGCTGATTCTTTTTCCCTGAGAAATAATTCAAGCCCAGAGGGGTCTCTTGGCACCCAGAAGAAAACGTTGCTGCCAAAAAAGCAAATCTAAATGCAAATTTAGACCCATTTCAGGTCTCTCCCTGCTGGCAGAAGCAGTCAGGTCTCACTTCCCCTCTTCTCTCCATTATAAAACCATGGGTATCTCCTGGATGTCTCCAAAGAGAGCCTGGGAAGAGGGAATGGGGTGAGGTTTTCCCTGTCACAGTTTTGTTTATCAGCAAACAATGTTTGTTTCTCGACTGGCAGGTAGGATGCTCAACTGAGAACTTAGGAAAAAGGGGAATGTCTTTAAGCTGAAAGAAGGTAGATTTAAATTGGATATCAGCAAGAAATTGTCATCTGTGAGGGTGGTGACGCCCCGACACAGACAAGTTTTTGACATCCCATCTCTGGAAGTGTTCAAGGCCGGGCTGGGAGACTTGGAGCAGCCTGAGATAGTGTAAGGTGCCCCTGCCCATGGTAGAGTTTTGGAATTAGATGATTTTTCAGGTCCCTTCCAGCCCAAAACATTCCATGATTTCATGATTTTATGAACCTTTATGACTTCTGTGTCTTTCTGTGACATTTCTCACCTTAGGTCTGGCCTTGCTGCATCTTCCCTTGCCTTTCTCCTTTGCTTGGCACTGAACTTGGTCTTTGTTCCCCATGGTGGCACTGATGGGAAGAAGGAAGGAACTCTGTATTTTGCCCTCAACTTTTCCCAGAAAGAAGACAAAACCATTGAGTTTCTGTTCAGTGCTGATGTCCAGACTTGTATTTCTTTTCTGGATCAGCTTTAACCTGATGCAGAGTCTAAGACATTAGACTGTGCTTAACAGCAGGAGGTTTATTCTCTGTGGCTGAAGAATCATGAAGAGCTGAGCTTAGGACAAGATGATTTTGATCATGAAAAATCTTGGAGAATGGTTAATTTTTCTCTCTGTGGCTCTCCAAGCATTTTGGGAAGGTCAAAGTATCCTTTTCCCTCCTTCCTCCTTTGAAGTGATGGTCTTATTTATCTTGATAGGAAACAGGCACTGACGAGTTAAAGAACGAGGTGAAAAATTAATAGATATCTGCCTAGAAAGCCAAGTAAGCAGAATTTGGATATTTATATTCAAGATCTTTTATGAAAGAGTCTTGCTTGACTTGTCTATGAGCTTGAAATATCTTAGTACTGAGGTTCTGGTGTCTGCAGTTCATTATTCACCTAATTCTGAGCTAACAAGAAGTGAAAGCGCCACCCACATTAGATGAGACCCAGAAGAAATGGTCTTGTGCTGATAAGTTTGAGTTTTGTGAAGTATTTGAGCTTCCAAGGAGTGGCACAGAGGAACAGCAGTGCCTGCTGATATCTCCTGTGACCAGCTGATAAAAGATGTAAACAGACCTTTGTTTTCACAGATATTGAACTTTTCAGAGGGAAGAAAAAAATCTCTTCTAGGCTCAGCTCTAGAGGCAGGGAGTTCAAAACAACAAACTTTAGTCTCAGACCGGAATGCTGGTTTTTGTTTATCTTGGTTGCAAAAGACAAAAAAAAAATAAAAATTAAAAAGTCAGTTCTGAGTGGAAGATTTCTTTTCCCTCTTGTGGCATTTAAAAATCATAACCTAACTCAGCTAATGCACACAGGCACCAAAATATCTCTGCAGAATGAGAAATTAAAAAAGGGAGGGTTCAAATGGGTTAGAGACAGGGGCTCAGCAGTTTGGGAACAGATTGTCCCAGTGCCCTGGTGCCAAGCAAGAAACCTTGGGAGGAGGTCTCTGCCTCGCTGCCCTGGAATTTGTTGGGGTGTCTGACCCACACCAATCTGCTGGCAGCTCTTCCCTTTCTCGTTTTCCATGTGTTTTCCTGGCCACTGCCCAGTGACCTGCATGCACAAGAGGTTGGAGGGTGTCTGATGGTTTGTGGCAGGAATTAATTGGAATTGTGCAATCAGCGGGGAGCTGGGAGGGCTTGGGAGCTGACAGAAGCAGGTGGATCATGTGGGAGCTTGGATGAGATGATCCCAAGATCCTGAGGTCCTCAACAAGCACCATCCTGAGAAACTCAACATTACTGGCAAAGAACATTTGCAGAAAACCAAGAATCCTGGAAAATCCCAAGGGAATCACCAGCAGGTTGAGGGAGGTGATTCTGCACCTCTACTCTGTGAGACCTGCCTGGAGCACTGTGACAGCTCTGGGGTCCCCAGAAAATGGATGTGGAGGTGCTGGAGTGAGGGCAGGGGATGACACCAAGTTGATACCAGGGCTGCAGCCCCTCTGCTCTGGGGCCAGGCTGGGGGAGCTGGGAGTGTTCAAAAAGAGAAAGTTCTAAGGGAGACCTCAGAGCCCCTCGCAGTGCCTGAAGGAGTTCCAGGAGAGCTGGAGAGGGACTTGGGACAAGGAGCTGGAGAGACAGGACAAGAAAGAATGGCTTTAAGCTGAAAGTGGGCAGGGTTAGATGGGATATTGGGAAGGAATTCTTGGCTGGGAGGGTGGTGAGGCCCTGGCACAGGTCTCCCAGAGAAGCTGTGGCTGCTCCATCCCTGAAAGTGTCCAAAGCCAGTTTGGATGGGGCTTGGAGCAACCTGGGATAGTGGGAGGGGTCCCTGCCCATGGCAGGAGTTGGAACAAGGTGATCTTGAAGGTCCTTTCCAACTCAAACCATTCCATGATTCTCCGAAAACATTCTGCAATTCCATCAGCATTTCTTAGTTTTTTAAAGTAGAGATTTAACAAGTGCTCAGTGTTTGTCAGTCCAAAATATAGAGGTGTCTGAACACAAATGTGCAAACACAGAAAGGAACTATTTCCATAAGGGGAATGATCCCAAAACAGGGCTGCAGAAAGGAGCATCTCTTGTGTGAGTAGCAGGGATTGATCCTTTATTTCGTTTCTTTCTCCATTTTCAGACCATAACTTTATCATTTGTCGGGCTGGCCTGACAAAGCAAAGCTCTCAGTAAATTATATTTATCCCTGCCATCCCTGTGATATCCAGAGTGTGCCAAGGGAATGCACAAACCTTGTGCAAGACCCCTGGGATGGGATGAGGGATCATGAGCCTCAACTGAAGCAAGGAAGATGAGGGGAAACACCTTTTAAGACACTGAGTGGTGGAGAAGAGATTCTGTGAATGGAGAATTTCAGGAAAAGCTTCAGCTAAAAACTGGAATGGCAAGCAGTGACCACCTCTGAAGGGCAAGAATAACCCATCACGTTTTGGGTTGGCTTCAAAACAAAACCCAAGCTCTGCAGAGAAATCAGGAGTTGGCCTATGAGACACTGACTTAATTCACGCAGCTGAAGCAGCACCTCTGGTTCCTTCCTTGCCTTATTTCTGGGATTTACAAGTTGAAAAGATAAAGGAAAATAAGCTGTGTTTACAAATGAACCACAGAGCAGTTTTGAGCATTAAAGGTGTGAAAAAGGGGACTGTGATGCTGCACCACTGCAGAGCAGAGAATGTTGTAGTGAGAGCAAAGTTTCCTTATTTACACAATGTGGGAGTTTATTTGGAACATCATAAACCAGTCCACACACCTTCACTCAGGCAAGGTGGTGGAACATGAAATCCATGCAGGCAGGAAAAGAAAACCTGCAAGGACTGTCAGAGCTAAAGAAGAGTTTCTTTTAATAGAAAAGCCTGGAAGAGCTTGGCTGGAGCTGGAAGCTGAGTAGGAGTGGGCCTGCTCTGCAGACTCTGCCTCCAGACAGGCAGCAGGAAGGAGGAAGAATTATTTTAGCTGCAGGATGAAGCTGGCACCAGGACAAAGAGCTAAAAACTCATCTCAAATGAATGTTGGCTGGAAATGAAAATATTTCTAAGCATGAAAGGCAAAGAAGGTTTTGGAAGAGCCTCCCAAACGCCCACCAGGTTTGGGATAGGTTTGAGATACATGTGTGAGCAGGACTATGGAAAAAACATGGAGCTCAAGGAGCAGAAAATTCTGTCAAGTCATACATCAGTCTGAGAAAGACATCCTGGCAACTAAAACTAAAAGAGGAGTGTTTTAGATTGGATATTTGGAAGAAATTCTTCCCTGTGAGGGTGCTGATGCCCTGGCACACGTTGCCCGGAGAAGCTGTGGCTGCTCCATCCCTGGAAGTAGCCAAGGCCAGGCTTGGAGCAACCTGGTCTGATGGAAGTTGTCCCTGTCCATGGCAGGGGGTTTGGAACTGGATGATCTTGAAGTTTCCTTTCAATCCAAACCACTCAAGTATCCAAGTCAAATCACGCTGTAAATGCACTGGAGGAATCCTCAAGGATTTGGGAATTCTCTCTTGTGTCAGTCCTGCTCTCTGGGCTTGTTCCACAAAGACATGAATCCTTCCCCAGAGCTGCCTCCATTTCAGTGCTGGGTGAGTACACGTGAAGATTAAGAATTTTCCTTTGAAAAATGTCCTGGAGATATGAAAATAAAAACAAGGTTTACTTCAAATATATGAACATTCACTCAAAGAGTGGCTGAGCACTGGAACAGATTCCCAAGGGAAGGAGTGGAGGCACCATCCCTGGAAGTGTTTAAAAAATGAGCAAATGTGGCATTTGTGGGTATAGTTTAGTGAAAGTGGTGGTATTGGATGGAAGTCTGGACTTGGTGATCTTGGAGGTCTTTTCCAGCCTTCATGGTTCTATAATTTAGGGGCCACAGTTTCCCCACTCACAACTTTAATGTGTTTACAGGAGATAAATATCACAACAGTGTTTCCACCATATTTGATTAGGGTTTTTATAATGCTGGGGGTTTTTTTTCTTTAATGTAATCTAAATTCCATTTATAATTTTGAAGGATGCTATTAACTATGGCAGCCATAAAAACCTTTTATTTCTGTAAGGCCTGGGTAAACATTTCCGTGGTGCTCAGGAGCACAGCAGGTTTGTCTCTTTGGGGAGTATCCAAATAAGTCTCAGCACAATCTCTAATGTCACTAGAAAACTTAAATTCTGCAAACTGAACGGTTTTAAAGTTTTTCCAAGGAAGATAACAGTAAAAGTGGCTCTCATTTAAGTTGACTGCAGGCTGGAGGATACCCCCAGGAGCAAAATTCCAGTCTGGAGAAGCTGGAGAAGGTTAATTCACTGCCTTGTTCCTTTGGTAAATTGGCTTTTCAGTCGTGGTAGTTATAGGAAGAAAAGTCTTTTGCAAACACTGAATCTTGAAATGATTCGGGTTGGAAGGGACCTCAAAAATTGTCTCATTCCATGTCCTGCCACGGGCAGGGACACCTCCCACTATCCCTTCCACTATCCGTTCCACACCTTCCACTATCCCTGCTTGCTCCAAGCCTTGTCCAACCTGGGGCAGCCACAGCTTCTCTGCACAGCCTGTGCCAGGGCCTCAGCACCCTCACAGCCAAGAATTCCTTCCTAATATCTGATCTAAACCCACCCTTTTTCAGTTCAAAATCATTCTCCCTTTTCCTCTCACTCCATCCCTCATCCCAAGTCCCTCTCCATCTCTCCTGGAGCCCCTTTAGGCACTGGATGGAGCTCTGAAGTCTCCCTGGAACTTTCCCTTCTCCAGGCTGAACAATCCCAGATCTCTCAGTATGTCTGCAGAGGTTTGGTTGGTTAAGGCAACACAAAAGCCAAAAAAGTAAAATCTGGATTATAAAAAGGAGGAACAAGAGTCACTCCCCGTGTGACAAACCTGAGGGGTTTGGTTGTCATTGTCTCCTGTGCGAAGACTCCATCCACCACTGCTGCTCAAAAATGTGTTTGTGGGGAGATGAAAATTTACATTCCTGTATCTGTTATTTCCTGAGGGGGAAAAAATTCCAGTTGTGGACGGGGTTTTTTTCACTGCCCAGAACTCGGTGTTCATCATCATGAAATAGGGGAAGGAGGAAGGCAAAGGGAGGGTTGCAAAGGGAGGGTTTCCCTGTTTATTTCAGGTTTTCACTTGGGGCTGGATGAATAACTCTGGAGTGTGGGATAAAATATCGGGTTATGAGGAGCCTTTTGTTCTCATACACCCTGCAGGAAGTCACACAATATTCCCTATTTGCAAGCAAAGAGTAACGACTTGATGAAACTCCCTAAAAGAACGTGTTTGTTTTGCACACTACCAAGGAAAAGGGATTTTAGCTATGACTCCAAACAAACTGTAAGAAATAATAATTTTCCAGGGATTGAAAAGGCCTTTTTTCATCCAGGTTTTCATGCAAAGAGTTTGTATTTGTCAGAAGTCTTGAAGTTTTAATTAAAACCAGGAAAGCCTTAGAATTGGATTTTAAAGATTTTGAAAAGACAGAATTTTCACATTTTAAAGGTGAGCAGTTTTTATTTTTCAGCAGATTTATCCAAGAAAATGACTTTGTTTTTCCAACATCTGAAGACATTCTGGGTGAAAAATGTAAAGTGTTGTGGAAGGAGGGATTTTTGATGGAAAGCCAGGAATCATATGTAAAGAAACACTAAAGGAGGATTGAGTTCTTTCCAAAGAAGATTAATTCAGCTTTTCTTTCCTTTTTTTTTTTCTTCCTTTTAATTCTGAATCCTTTTGATATGGGGAAACCTCCAGAAATATAAACTGGATTTACATATTCTCTCTTTTGTGTGTTTTCGAAAGTGAAATCTGGCTGACAAGCATTAAAAGTGACAAATTAGTAAAGAAAATAAACCAATGTTCTTTCCACCCTCTATAAATAAATCCCTGGGACATGGAACGGAAATCTGTGAAATCATTTGCTGTAAATATAAGTTCAAGGCAGTGAACATAAAGGAAAATTTAGATATCATCCAGCATATGCACAAAGAGAGATCTCCATGGTAAAATATCCATGCTAAGCAAAACCAGCCTGAGCTGGAACTCACCTTTAATGTGGTGACAGCCCAACAAATGTTAAAATGCAGCAGAAATAGAAACAAAATGAATCCCTGGGACCAGATTTTCCCAAATCCTCTTCTCCTACAGATTAATATATTAATTATGTAATGAGAAGCGTGACAGCAGTGATTAATGTTTCTATAAGGAATGTGCTTTGACAGCCAACTCATGATTCCCCATCCCTGGAAGAGTCCAAAGCCAGGTTGGATGAAGCTTGGAGCAGTCTGGAAGATGTCCCTGCCCGAGGCAGAGGGGTGGAACAAGATGATCTTGAAGGTCCCTTCCAACCCGAACCATTCTATGATTTTCCCACATATCAATTGCTAATTCCACCAAATTTATGGAAGATTTGAATTCAGAGCTCCGTGCCACTCCAGGAGCACCAGGATGCACAAAACCCAAGAGCTGGCTCTTCCCTGTGTGGCACAAGTGGGGAAATACGTTGAGACAATGGATGCTGCTGCCCAGGGAACTGTTCATCCAGCTGGAGTGGGGAATTCAGGAAGAATTTCTGCATGGAAAGGGTGGTCAAGCATTGGAAGGGGCTGCCCAGGGAGGTGTTGGAGTCTCCATCCCTGGAGGTGTCAAAGGAATGATTAGATGTGGCACTCAGTGCTCTGGGCTGGTGACAAGGTGGGGATGGGTCAGGTTGGGCTTGATGACCTTGGAGGTCTTTTCCAACCTCACTGGTTCTGGGATTCTCTAATTTGGGCTCCTGATGGCCACGGCATCAAAATTTCCTAGAGCCAGCTCCAAGAAAAGCTCGTGGATTTGATTGAGACAGAGCCCAGAGGACAAGCAAGACCACGTGGAAAACGGCCGAAGGTTTTATTTTTCTCACAGAAATTTTCGGTGCTGACACTTTTTCCAGATGAAACATAAAACTTTGGGGGACTTGGTAGAAGACTGAAAAATGTCAAGTGATGGTTTGGGATTGGAGTGAAGGGGAAGGAGGGGATATTTGCTTTGTTCATTAAAAAAAGACAAATCCCCTGAAAGGAGACATTTCTCGTGGAAATATCACTCCTTTGAAAGCAGACAATAAAACCTTTTTTGTCTGAGATAGAGATTGAGATCAGTCTGAAACTGGGGTTGAACTGTGAACCCAAGACCTGCCTGAGCCACTGGAGGTTCACTGACTCACCTGGTACCCAGGAGAAATCCCATGATTTCTGGATAGGGCTCTGAGCAGCCTGATTTAGTGGAACTGGATGATTTTTAAGGTCCCTTCCAACCCTTCTATAATTCTATAATTCCCTGTTTCTACATGATATTTATCACACAAGTCTGTGGTTGAGAGGAGCTGCAGTTTCTCTCTTATGTGTCCAGACTGGAGTTTACCCAGCTTTGCTGGCCAAGAACACACAAAAAAAGGACATTATCCTCTTTTCTCATCCCAGAAAAGACCCATTTTCCAGATGGTTACAGTATCGTCCCTGAATTTTCTCCATGCCCCATAAGCTCTGAAAATGCAAAGGATCTTCAGGAAAGGTGCCCTGGTGCACTTGTGTGGGATGAGAAGGCAGAGGAAAAAGTATTTAAAAATTACAGCAGACGTTCTGGGGGAAGGGAGGTCTTGAAAGGACAAGAACCGATTCCTCTTCTCGGTCCTAATTAGGATTTAAGAAATCTCTGTGAGTTAATGAAGAGCAGACATGTTGAAATGTCACTTATGTACGCGGCAATTTAAGAGCCTCTCTTTCTGGAGAGAGTTATTATGGGATGTTAATGGCCAGTGTCTGAAAATCACAACGGAAAATGAATCCTGGCATTGAAACTGAAGAGTGAGAAGGAGTGTTCTGGATGAATTAAAAAATGTGTTTAATACCTAAACAGGCCAAAAAGAGAAAAATTAAGGAAGGAACAAGTGGAAGAGAGTGAATAATTAACAATGAGCACAAACTGTCATCCCGGGAACCGCCTTGACCAGCAACATCCTATTCTTTAATGCATTTTCTCTAATAACATTTGCCCCTTTTCTTTTCAAAGATCTGTTAATTGAATTTGGACCTTAATTTAATTGGTTTTGACCCTTTAATTACCTCCTTCCATGTCCTGAAAGTGCAGCTTTGCTTTCTGCAAGGGTTCCCTTCGAGGGTGCTGTGTTTAATACTCTGAAATGCTCTGGGCTAATCAGAATAACGGTTTTGGACCATGTTTTCTGCTCCATCAGAATTATTTTATTTGTTCCTTAGCAAAAAATATTTCCAGTGATGGTGTGGAGGTCCTGGCACAGGTTGCCCAGAGAAGCTGTAGCTGCCCCATCCCTGGAAGTGTCCAAGGCCAGCTTGGAAGGGGCTTGGAACAACCTGGGATAGTGGGAGGTGTCCCTGCCCATGGCAGGGGAGTGGAACTCAATGATCTTTAGGGTTCATTTAAACCCAAGCTTTTCTGTGATTCTGTGATATCAGAAAAATTAGAGGTAAGTAGAGGCAATTAAAAAAGCTGTCAAGTTCCCAAACAACAATCAATTTGCATCTCTCATTTTCTTAAAATCTGGCAGCTGGGGTAGCAACATTCCCCCTATATCGTCCTCAAAGATTTAAGAATAAACTCTTTTATGGTTTGGGGTTCTTTTTTTTTAATCAACAGTGAAAGAAAAAAATCATTCAGGGACTATAATTCCTTGTGCACTGAGTTTATTGCAAAGAACAATTTAACTTGAATTCCTCAGTTTGGATTCTCCTTTCTTCATATCCTTCTGTTCCTCTTTGGACTCTGCGGGGATACCTGTTCCAACATTCCTTGCACCATGGCAATTTCCTGCTCTGGGAATTCCTTGAGATGACTTAGAATGGTGTAACATTACTAAGCCCATTGTTCTCGTCCCACAAAATGAGAGAGACCGCTGCAAGCAGGTGGGATTCCCTGTTTATTGTAGTGTTTATTAGCTGGCACCATCCACAGACTGACTGTATTTAATTCAGCGCGTTCTGCTTCGATTCACTGTTATAAAATAAAGATCATAAAGCATCAAGGCTCTAAGAGAAATAGAGAACTTAATTTTCTGCAAAAAATCACCCTCATATGTGGATTTTTGGGTGCAATGGGTGCTGTGAAAGCATCAAAATTATGTGGAGTTCGTAAACCAAGATATTTTGGGCTGCAACAGTTGCCATGGTCATGTTTGAAGATGCTGAGCAGGCAGCCAAAAGTGTCACTCAGTGACAGCACCCCAGCAGTGCCAATGACACACAAAGAAGGGGAAACAGAATTGGGATCACTAAAAATAGAGCTCTCCTGCCAAAAATTCCAGATTTATGTCCTTTGTAGGAAGGGCAGAGCAAGGCTCTGAAGGTGCCATCCCTCTTGATCTTCCGTGCGAAGCAACCAGGGAGATATTTTTGTTTGGTTTGATGTTTACGTTGAGTAAAAATAAACTGGAGCAGGAACACTGCTGCTTGTCCTGACACTGGGCATGATTGGAGAGATACAGAAAGATGAGACCACAAGAAACAGCTCCTTCTTTAGGCATCTTAAATCCTGTTATCTGTCGTGGGAATTGCTCTTGGAAATGGTCTTTGCTTGTCGAAATAAAGTAGTTTGGCTTCTCATTGAGACCAGTCTCCACAGAACATGGCAGATGAGGCCCAGGCACAGGTTGCCCAGAGAAGTTGTGGATGCCCCATCCCTGGGACTGTCCAAGGTCAAGGTGGATGGGGTTTGGAGCAACCTGAATGTTGGAGAAGGTGCTGAAAGACGTCCCAACCCGCAGCAGGAGGTTACAACGTGGTGATCTTTAAAGCCCCTTCCAANATGTCTGCCTCTGAAATACTGCAGGAACCAAAGCAATTTCTCCAGTGAATCATTATTTTTGTGTGAGACCAAAGGGCAGATTTCACCTCCTGGTGTCTCACAGGGGTTGGAGCACGGAACAGATGAGCCTCTACTGCAACACAAAAGAAACTAAAATAGAAAGCAAAGCTCACAAAAATCTACCAATTAAGAGTGAACACAAATGTACCAAGTCATTCAAATGCTGGGGATCCCTGGGGATATTTATATAAATAAATTCACCAACGCTTTTTTCCTTGAGCAAACAGGTTTAATGGAAGGTGCCCCTGGGGCTGTAATGAGAAGATCTTTTATGTCCCTTCCTACCCAAACTGTTCTATGATT
>VXBB01019078.1:0-30341 GCA_013399915.1 Illadopsis cleaveri
ATCGGGACCGGGACCGGGGCTGTGACTGGGACCACGTCGGGCACAGGGGCTGGGACAGAGACCGGGACCGGGGCTGAGACAGGGACCGGGGCTGGGACAGTGACCGTAACCGGGACCGGGACACTGACCGGGATCGGGATCGGGACCGGGACCGGGGCTGTAACTGGGACCACGTCGGGGACAGGGGCTGGGACAGTAACTGGGGCTGGGTCCGGGACCGGGGGCGCCCCGCCGTGGCCGCCCCGCGCCCCGCTCTGCGGGATCCCTTCACAATCAGGCGGGCCGTGGAAACGGGGAGTTCACCTTGGTCCTTGTTCGGTGGAAATTCGATGGGATAATGGGAGGTTTTTATCTTATTTTCCACTTTTCCTACTGAGCGACGACCTGGTAGAGATGTAACATGTTTCAGTTTCAGAGTAATGTAAAAATAGAAGAAAACCTCAGAATTTAGCAGGTCTCTACTCATCCAAATTGAATTGCTGGTGGGATTAAGAAGCTGTTACTTTTAGGTCCACAAACATCTTCAGATGGGTGTCGTAATTGTTCCCATGAAGAACACTAATAGGTTACACACATACTGTATTTTCCTCTAATGTCTTACAGATTTATTCTGTTTTACTGGTAAGTTTGGATTTTGTAATCCATGTGCTTTCTAATAGCCTACAAGTAATTAAAGAAGATGGGTGAACCAATACTTGCTGTTTAATATTAATTGCTGGATTTCCTAAAGTATTTTGTAAAAATATTTGGGGTTTCTTTGTTTGTATAAAGATAGGTCAATATATACATAGACATATATACTCACACTCCTATACCTGCTAGTGTAAAAGAACTTTTCAAGATAATACAACTGAAATGAGTATGAAGACTATAGGAGGAAAAATTATGTAGGAGGACACAGTCTCACTAGTATAATGTTGGTATAAAATAAATAAGGATGACTGACAATATCGAAAGGAACTGCAGGTATAAATTGGCTGGGAAGACTTTAAATACACTAAAGTGCTATGCTTGGTAATTACAGTCCCTGTTTAGCAAGGTATTTTAAAAAGAAGCTTTGGACAATTTATTTTTTGTTCCTTTGAAAGGCTTTTCGACCATGCATTTTGACAGATTTGGGAGTTTTTTGGTAACCAAAAAGAAAAAAGTTTTCTTTCAAAACTATAGCTCTTGACTCAGATTTCCTTTGGTGATTTTTCCCCCCTCTTCCTCCAAATTTTTCTTTTGTGTGGTGTCCTGCATTTTTTTCTAGGAGAAACCTTCAACTGTTGGTACCAGGTTGTGCTTCTATTATTTCATGTTTTCAGTACAACACTGCTTTGTTGAACCTATATATAGTTAGTGATTTCTATGTGTAATTTTAATAGACAAAGAAACCTGTTGGTCTGCAGAGGTACCATAAGCACATGCAAGTCAGTGGCAGTATTTTATTTGATTCAGCTTTTGAATCATGTTCAGTACTTTACATTCTTCACAAGTGACTAAGATATGCCAACTGACTTGGGCACGTGTAGTGTTAAGCAGTGGACAGGTAATGTCTAAAATTTTTGCATAGCAAATTTAGTGGGAGATCTTAAGTATCTCTAGTAGATTTTAACATTATCTAGATAGCAGGAGAATATCCAGATAACACAGGATATTTGATCTAGGGGATTTATTTTGTTTCCTTTTATCCATTCCTTTTTATACCTTCCCTATGTAAAATTTTGTTTCATTATTTCTTCTTCATCGCTCCTCCCTGTGTGATCTTTACCTGCTATTATTTTTGCAGTTGAGCAGGCTGCTTTATAATTGCAGTCTCCTGAAGTGCTTGTTATATGGAGGTCCTGACTTGATTTTTTTGCTTTGCTGCCCAGGTGCTAAATAAAAATTAATGTCTGTTCCTAGTGGTATTTCTGTAGCTGTGTGCTCTATGTTGCTGCTGAAGAAGACCATGAAAACAGCTGTAGTATTTGGCATAAGTCTGACCAGGAAATATTTTCATGTAATTTTGGCATGTTTTCAGCACTGTGAGATAACATGGGTATTTCTGTAAAACTGTGTTACTATTATTTGCTTCCTGTCAGAAGTACCAGAACTGCTGCTAATATTTGTTGGAATACCCTTCTTGTGTGATTTCTAGCAGAGTGAAAAAAGCAGGGGTGAAGAGAAGCAGGCATCTGGAAACAGAGATTGTGGGACTCTTTGGTCTTTGGAATTTAGAGGCCAAGCTCACAGAGGCATTCCTTATGCCCTAGAAATTAATCTGGGCACAGAACTATTAAATTTCTAAGGTTCAAGCAACATTACTGCTTTTTTAAAATTTAGTATTAAGCCATATGCAAATGGTTTTAGTCTTTGCCTGTTTTCATATTGTGAAAAAGCTTATGCTTGATTTTTTTGAGCGCCTGAGAGATGACCTTCTGGAGGGTCAGAAATTTCTGCCTCTGAAAATTCGTGTCTTGCCCAAAGCTGTGGAGGGAAAGGGGCAGTCTGCCTTCACAATGTATTTATATGACAATGGTTAAAACACCATAAACTGATCTCTGTCTACATCTTCCAGCCCTCCCAATTGGAGGGCCGTTTCTCAAGTCAGGCATTTGCTGGACCAAAGGTACCATCACAGAGCTATTACATTTATTACTGAAATGCAAGTCCCTGAGGGCCTGTTGTTGATTTTGGTGAGCTGCACGATGGTCTAGAAGATCGAGATGTGTCCCTGAACTGCTTGTTTCTGAAAGCTCTACTACACTCAAAGAAGTTATGCTGCACAGTGGGTATACTGAGAGACCTAGTTCTTTAGCAAAGAAGTGAAATGTAAGTTGTGAAAGGCGAGCTGAACTCTGAAAAAAGCATTGCATTATTGCCAGGCATGTCTTTTCTATCTAGCCAGATCTTAGAATAGACGAGTGCGAGTATCTGATATTTGGGGAGCAAGAAAGTCAGGGTTGCATCAAAGTATGGAAAGAAAACTAGAGGTGATTACAAAAGGCAATTCTGCTCACATATAGCACTGTATTTACAGATGGCTTGCTGAGCACTGTTTAATATTACTTTATAAAATGAAATAGTTTTATGTGTTTGGTCAAGAGTATCAGAAATCTATAGAAACAGATGCTGAATACATCTACTGAAGTGCCCAAACTACTGCTAAGATTATTTTATAAAATTTGTAGGACAGCAAAGTATTACCTCTGTGGTGAGATTGATCTTTCAAGAAAAGATAGTAATACTGCAGACAAAGAATTTACTGCAAAATGGGATTTATTCATTATTTTTGCAGGCAGAAGACCGCATGAAGGGTTTGTTATTGGTAAATAACAGGAGAAACAAACAAGAAGTAATGAAGTACAATAAAGTCTTGTGTATCCCCTGAAGTGAAAAAAAGAAAAAAAAAAGGATGAAAGCAGGATACATAGGGAGCTGGAGGAATACCAGCTGGGGTTGGATATGTTGTATCTTTTGAACAGTAGTAAACTTAATTCATTTGGGTCCAGTTTACATTTTGGAGGTTGCTGGGGTGGCAGCTGTAGATGTTCAGCTTGTACAGAACAGTGACAGCCCACCTCTGCTCTGCTAGTTAAATTGGGCTCAAATTTGTATGATGAGAAAGAACTGAAAAGGTTGAAACCCCCTTAGTGTAGAGATCAGAGCTAATTTGGAACATAAAGACAGGCAGGATTTTTCTTTCACAAAATGAACGGGAAGTTGCTGCTCTGTGTATAAGTGTGAAGATGTGTTCATATTCTGTAATGTAGCACCAGAATTTCTTGCAAACTGAAATGACTATTTTTTATGGAACCAAAATATATTTATGTTTCTTATGGATGCAGGAATGGTTCAAATTAGTGGGCTCCCAAAATATATGGATTGAAACCACGAGACTGTTTAGGGAATTCCCCTTTCACTTTATACATACTACATGAAATTAGTGAGAGCACAGCATTACTTGAACAGCATATTGGTGACAGGCAGGAATGAGAATTTAGAAGCAAGTTTGGACAGGGAGAACGTGTCTTCTTCCCACCCCAGCCAAGTGTTGAGACAGGAATAGTTCAGTCCAGTAGCTCCCAAGAGAAGACGACCACAATGGAGGCTGTATCTTCTTTCCTGTAGGGAAGGGAAGAATAATTGTTGAGCATTGGTATTCACTGTTGCTTTAGCATATATTCCTTGAATTATGTGGTAGCCATTTTAAATTTCTCTTCCTACTGGTTAAAAAAAGTTGCTTAAGTGTAGCTCATGTACCAGTTTACTCCTCTACTAAGGGAATAGTTTATCAGAAACTGAAACGATTAAAAATGTTGCACCTTCCTCCTGCCTTCTGTTGCTGGATTTTTAATTTTGAAGTGGTATTTTCTGTGTAATTCTCTGTGTAATTGCTATGTGAAAAACATACCAAAAAAATCAGTTCTGGAGGGACCAGATGCAGAGGAAGAGACTAAATAATACTTGTAATGTATTGGTATAATTTTAGACACTGATTGAAGGATAAGGGAAAGCTCTGCTAATCTTTCAGATTAATCTTCAACAGATAATAATCTTTAAATTGATGTTATGTTTTCACTCTTTTTACGTTTTGTATCTCACTATTTTAAAAATGTTCATTAGATTGTTGGATTTTCAGCAGTCAGTGATAAATGACAGATGTTTCGATTTGTACTTTGTAGAAGTGGGTTACCTCTTGTACTTATTCTGCAAAGCGTTTGAATTCACATTTAACATGAGGAGTCTGAGTACCCTCATCACGTTAACCATTATTGGAAGTGGGTTTGCTGTCCTGGGACACTGAACGTTCTTCAGCCAAGGTTGGGTGCATTGATCCCTCTTAGGAAAGTCCAGCTGACTGTCAGAGCAGGCACTGGAATGCATCCCCCAAACTCTGTGGCTGCACCGCCGCCGTTCCCAGGCGCTCTGGTCACACTCCGCTGTCATGGCAGGTGTGCTGCCCTCGCTGGGAGAGGGGCTCACTGCAGGGAGGGGGCAGATGGTCTGTGTGCTCCTCACTGAGGGCACTGTGGCACCGAGGGGTAGCGTTAATCCGCGGCTGGGCTGTCGTGCTGAGCGGCCCCGCCTGCCGTGCGGTTTGCTCACACTCCAGCTGGGCTCTCAGGAGCCTGGGGCTGCTTGGTGCCAAAATGTTTTCCCCATGGCTGCCTTCCTGGAACTGCAGTCCGGGGCCACTGTTCTGCTGGCAGAGGCTTTCCAAAACCGGGGCCAAATCTGGCTTGCAGATTATCCATCTACATTTCCTCCCAAGCAGCACAGCACTCTGAAGGACAGGAATGGTTAGATCTCCTATGCAGTCAGGAAGATTACCTTAGTGTGAACTGTGTGAAAGGAGTAGATAGGAGTATGTTTTCCCTCTCGTTCCACAGTAGTTTTTTAAACTTGACAGGTGGAGTAATGCATATGATATTACAGTTGTATTAAATAATTTCAGTGACATAAAAATCAGAAAGGGTTACTTGTATACCTAGATGATTCCTGATCCTGTGTTGTGTGCAAGTGAGACATGTAACCACATGCTCTAAAATTTCAGTAGTATTTCAGTAGTATTTTTGTGTTTGAAATAGTAGGACAAAAGTTAAACCTCTGAATAGTTAACAATTTATAACTCTCTTTAGTTTGAGAGAATATAGTGAACCCTGTAGTTACTCCTTGGTTTATCTCAATTTAACTGTAACATAATATTTAAGCTTCACAGTTCCCCACTGGCTAGTATTTTTTTTTTCTGTTGGTTACTTAAGAGTCTGAACCGTGACTTCCTGCTGGAATAAAATAGGAATGAAGACTTCTTGCTGTAGGTCTAAATTTTAACTGGGGAATTGGAGCAGAACAGCCACTAAGTGAAACTGCTCTAAATCTCAGCCATAGAGGACATAACCTCTGTTTCTTCCTCAGCTGTCAAATAGAGTGCCCTAGTTCCTTTTTCCTTTGTGTGTGGTTTCCCTCTGATATAGTTTTTACTAACAGGTACTTTATTACAAAATATTCTGAGCTGACTTCTATCTTATTAGATGCTTAGGAGCTTTTACAAATGTCTCCATAAAAATATATGGCATATCTGTAAAATGGATAAATCTGCACTCTGCTGTAATGTTTTAAAACTGGAAACTGCATGTGCACACAAAAAAATGTGGTTAGATAGAAAACTGTCCTTAAATCAGAATATTTCTGTGTGGTTTGCAAATCTAATGGAACTACTGAAAAATATTAGGCTGTTTGTTAATCTGTGGGTTTGTAAAGTAATTTAGGAAGGAGAAGAGAAAATATTAACTAGCTGTGGCAGGAAGACTTCTCATGCCATAGAGTCAAAGATGGTTTGCATCAGTGTCAGTCTAAATGTTTTATAGTAATAATCGTTGTATTTATGTGATGTGTCTGTTCAGCTACTAATGAGCAGCTGTGTCATGAAAACAGCTTCTCCAGTTGTCATTCTTGGAGATGCTTCCAGCAACACTGGAAGCTGTGGAAAGGTCACGGATGAACACACATTACCAGTTGGTGGCAGATGTGGGAGAAAAAAAATGTAGTTTTTGTAGGTAGCTGTACATATTCTGCAAACAGAGGGATTCCATTCTGGTCACAAAATTCTAATTATATTGCACTATTGAGGTTTTGTGCAAACATAATTATTTCTTCAACACTATGGGAGAGTATGCATGAGCCATTTGGTAATTCTGCGCCATATTATGATTGTTCTTAAATTCAGATAATAGTAAATATAAAACATTTAAAATTACAATGCAGTTCTTAAAACATTATCATTGTCACTGCATTGAATTTTGTCTACATTTATGTGAGTTTTATGGATGAAAATAATAGATGCAAGGGACATCTTAGAATAATAGTGATTAGTAGTTTGATGTGGTATTTATTTATGGTAGTACATCACCTTGGAGGTGCTTAGTTGAGTTTTTAGATAGCCTAGGTAGCTGTTTCTAACCGGTTTCTAACTGTTTCTTTCTGCTTTCTCTGGATGTAAAATGAAGTCCTTTACAAGATACATTGAGACTGGAAAGGAAAGGTGGGGGGAGGGGAAACTCATTTTACATCTTGGTAATTATATCATAAAATGCAGCTATGGGAGAGGCCTAATTGCTATGTGGCTGTTGCCTCTATCTTGCTGTGAGCATAAGAGAAAGGTGTAGAAATTGTGGCTGATACAGATATCATTGGAAAGGAGATCCCACCTACTGAGGAAATCCAACCATGTTTAATGTGCCAAATGAATATGCAACCTGCACATGGTAACAAACCGAAGTCTCAGTAAAACTAGGGTAATGTAAATTGAAACAGGGAATAATTAATGTATTAATGCATTTGATGCCTACTGTGCTCATCTAGTAATCAGATTATTTTGTTAAAGGTAATTAGAATTGTAAAAAGAATAATTATATAATAAAGCTAACTTTACCAGAAATATGAAAAGAAACAAAATTGCTGAAGTGAAGAGAAGCAAACTGTAGATTATTTATTTTCACTTGTCCTTGTGAAATAGAAGTGTAGCTTTTAGGTATGCTACTTACATACTGAATCAAAAAAAGTTAATAGGAGAGGAGGGAATCAGGAAATCAATATAATCAGAAATAACAGCAATATGCATGTTAGTCATCTACTCAAGTCAAAAAACATAATGTGCTTCTGATTATAAAACCTGAAATTAAGGCAAATTTCCATAACCATAATAAAAGACAAAAAGATGAATTATTACTGCCGAGGCAAATGGATATTGGATGCAACTCATCCCCAGAGAAAGTAACACAAAATCATTTTCAGAGTTGAATTCTATGAAACAGTAATTGCTCGTAAAGCCTTTTTCTTTTTGCTCATGTTTTTGATACTACTTAAGATAATCACACCATTAAAGGTAATTAATTTTAGCAAGGGCTATTTCAATAGCCCACTATGCTGAACTGGGTCAAACTGTCTCCAGCACAGTCCTACCTGTAAACATTACAAAGTCAGGAGCCAGGTTCAGGTAATTATCTTAGAATAAAACTTTAGTCCAGTAATGCTACTTTTGGACCTTGTTTAATGAGTGAAGTAGTTAATCACTTTGTTAGCAAAAGTTTGGTCTGGATTTAATTTTTTGAATGTTCAGTCCTGTATGTTCATTTAATTTTGTGTCATTTATCCAGCTCAGTCTTATTGAATGGCTTGTGTGTTACTTTTGGTGGGTAAGGTGCTAAGTTCTCCTGAGAGGTTCTTCCTATCTGGAGCAGAAAAAAGATAACCTTGTCCTGTAGAACATATCAAGAGTGCATCTCCTTTGCATTAATACAAGGAAAAGCAAACCTTTAAGACCAAACCCGCATTGAAAAATTTAGCCCTAAACTGAAATATTCTTGGAAAAATAGATTTAAACTAGAATCTTAGGGGAGAGTATTTGGAAATGGCACAGACCTTACATATATGTCATCTGTTTGTTGGCATATGCAGTTTGTTTCCTGTAGATTATAGATCAGCTTGGTTACAGACTGTGTGCTGATCTTAAGAAATACTGGATTAAAGTGATCAAAAGTATTTTTTTCTGTGACAGGAAAATTTGGACCAATGTTAATCTGTAGTGGGAATGCAGTAAATAACACAGTTCTCATTTAGTTTAGTTGTGTCCTGCTTAGTCTGTGTGAAACAGCACTGATTACTTTTCTTTCAAAAAGTTTCCACATAAGGTGTTCTGTTCCTCAAGCATGCTATTTTTAAAAATTGGCTTTATCTTTCACCTGCATAATATGCAGATTAAAAGGAAGAAAGAAATGTACTCAGACATTTAAAAACAAACAAACCAACCCCCTAAAAACTCCCACTTTAATTGCTAGTTTTCAGAATTTAGCAAAACTTACCATTTTTTCATTTGCTGTTGTGAAATACCAGGATTCTCAACTGGTACAGTATCCAGCACCTTAGTCAAAGAGCTATTGTTATAGAGCAGATAAGATTAAAAAAAAGTCATTGGGTTTGATGAAAACCTGCATGAACATTGAGGGGAAAAAAAAGCCAAAGTTACCATAGCAACCACCAGTGCTTTAGAAAATAGCTGAGTAAAAAGAGCAGAAATGTAACAGAAAATATGAGGGCCATTTCATAAAGCATTAAAAATAAAAACTAAATTTAAGGCAAATATGATTACTGCTCAGCTTTTATCTCTAAAACCCCTGATAAGCAGCAGCTTGTCTTTATTTAAAAACAAGACTGTTGTTGATAAAGTTTTAGTGTTTAGTCCCCATTAGACTCTATTAAGATGATACTTTTGTGAATTTGGTTAAAAATGATTGAAAGTTTTATGAGTTGTTGTTTGTTGGGGGTTTTTTCTTGCCTTTTTTTTTCCTCTGCAAATGGTTTTCTGAGCAACTGCAGTCTTAATCTGTGCAGAAGAGTGAGCTCTGAAAATATCCTTTATGGTATAAACATGACCAAAAGTCCTACTAATAAATGTGGTCCCACATTGGCACTACTGTGAGTTCTTCATGGGGGTCAACTTATCACATACTACTGCCCTTCAGCACAGGAGTGACAAAGGCAGCTTTAAAATTCATGGACATAAAAATTTTGGGAAACATCTACATTGATAATTTTGGAGGTGTGAGCTGCCCATTCATAGCAACTTTCCTTAAAATAAGAGGTACAGTCTGTCACCTGTGCCTTTGTATCTGAACCTGTATTCTGATATCAGTGATTAACTTAAAGGCTGAGCTTGCATATTTTTTTGTCTTTTTTGTCTTTTTGAATGCAGTCAGCATTCTGCAGTGCATTGGTATTGAGTAAGAAGTCTGGTGTTTTGCCTGTATACTGGTTCATAGTTGTGCTGGATTAGATTTTATGTGGGTGAGCACATTTTACGTGGGATAAAATGGCAAGCATCTTTTCTATCCTAATTCCTATGTAGTTGTTCTCTTAAATTTGATCTCAGTCCTCATAGAGCAAAATGGCCCATGTTGGAACCTTAACCAAATAAGTATGAAAAAATCACTTTAATATTCCGTCCTGAAAAACAGCTTCGTATGAGGATAGAAACAATCTAAAAGTTTGAAAACGAAAAGGGAAACAACACACACTTTGTCCTTTCTTTATAATACAGTCTGATTCAATTCTTGCCTTCTCTTCAAAGGATTGTGTTGTTGTGTGCTTGGCTGCAGCACAATTATCCTCTTGCATTGTTAGAAGATGATTTTGTGTGTAGTAGGAGATGGTACTTAACTATCCTAGACAGAGCTGTAGCCTGGGGCTTTACGTGCATGTCAGAGCAGTTGTTACTGGCATCTGTTTCTCTTGGAAAAAGAGGCATTGTTTCTGAGCAAACAGATTTTGGTTATTTCATAAACCACTGCAAAACATAAGTATTTTCCTCTCCTCTGGTCTCATATGGAAGTTTATAGAAGGGTGAAAACTTGCGTCATTCCCCAAGTCTTCCTGTGCATCCAGATGAAACGTTTGTGATGAGTTCTGTATTGTAAAGTGGGTACAGCGTCTTTTCTCCTCTGCTGTTGTCAGAGTAACAAATACACATCTGTATGGAAGTGAGAACTGAAACTGATTAAGTTGAAATCATGAAATAATGAATTTTGTAAGAAAGAAAGGTGGTGTGAATTTCTGTAAGTGCTTAAAGTCCCTACTCTGCAAAATTCACATGGAAGATCTAAAGGCACTTTGGCACTGATGTCTTGTTTAGTTGCCTCATCTAAAAATGTTCTGCAGTGCCCCTATAGCATGACTTCTGCTCCAGATCAAACACAGCAGACTTCTTACTCCAATATGTGAGTTCTTCCCTAGGAATAACTACAAAAAGGATGCATCCTGGACAAGATCAGTTTAGTGTTTCAATACAAGCCTTACGTGGCATATTTAATTAATTCTTGCCTATTATCAGGTTGGAGTTTGACTGATAATCTTTTCCAGCGTGGCTGGACTTAATGTAGGAGTTTTGTGCTGGGGCAGTGGATTACAAAGCAGCCAGGTAATGAGCACAAACTGTGGTGGAACAACCTGGAGCCAGGACAGAGGCAGTGGAAGTGCTTGTTCTGCTGCAGCTGGACTGTGTCACAAGTGGTTGCTGCTGCCTAATGAGCCATCATTCCTGCAGGCAGAACCTTTTGCACTGTGTACCTGCCTCTGCCAGGGCTTTGATTCAAAAGTCCTGCAGAAATCTTCCAAATCTCAGTGTGTGGCCTTGCTGCCACCTAACAATCTGTTCAGACTCTGGAGTTTATGTGTTGTGCTCTGACAAGGTACAGTTGACATGTACCTTGAATTTGAAACTCATAAACTCATGTTTGAATTTGAAACTCATAAACACCACTGTATCAAACAGTTGTCTGTGACATCTCAGTGAAGTTCCTGCAGAACTTAATACAAGCAAAACAGGTATTGTTGTCTTGCACCTTTTGTGCTGTGTTTTTATAGACGTGTGGAAACTTAGCAGTGTAGCGCTATTAGTGGGTTGTGGAGGCTTGAAACAGTATATCGTGAGAAAATGTTGTCTGTCAGTAATGCCATGAGGTAGGAACACAACTGACTGACCTCTGACTATTTTGGTAGATGAAACTAAACCCCACTAGGTGGTGCAAGTAAATAAACCACCTTGCAAAATACTTCTCTCCAGATGAATAAACTTGGGGAAAGGGTGTCTTTCAGCAAATTAAAATATATTATTTGATTGTTTGTTTGGTTTTCTTTTTCATTTGTGGTTTTATACAATAGTTATTAAAATTTAATATTTAATGTCTTAGCCTGGTCTTTTCCACATAGCAGCCTTCCTATGAGCTGACTGAGTCATTTCCAGACTTGGCATCTGCTTGGAATATTCCCTCTCAGGATCTCTCTTGTTGCAGTTTATCCTATGCAGTTTATCCTGTGTTTCACTTTTGAGTTTGCTTACCTTTATAGCTCTACTGTGTGCATAGAGTCAAAACAATTTGTTTGTTCAAAGAAAAGATTTCAAACAGTAAGTTACAGAAAGGTACTATCAATTTACAGTGGAGTGAATAGGGTTCCAGTAGAAAATAATTTTGACATGTCATGTATATGGTTAGTCTGTATGGGTGAATGTGTATGTCAAAGAGATCAGTAGTTCTATTATGTTTTATTTAGAAATAAACAAACAAACAGAAAATCACAAAACAAAACTCCAGACCTTCATTGTACTTTTTCATTGTGCTCTTGAGGTGACAATAATATAACTGTGCCAGTTTGTGTTGTGCTTGGCTATGCCATTGTCTTAAATTCAGTCTATATAACCTTTCAATATCCTCTGCTCTCCACTGAAAACACCTCTTGTGCAGTGGTGGTTTTACTGAAGATGCAGTGGCCCACACATGGTCAACATATTTTTATAGCCATAAGATCAGTAGCAAAAGTGTTTGAATAACAAGAAATTGCACATTCTTGAGGTAAGTGGAAGACCCCAGGAATTTCTACCTGTGGTGAGCCATCAGCACTCTCATTTTCTTGTCAGTAATTGTATTTTACCAGAGTTTATATGGCTTCCCTGCAGACTGCAGGCTGCCAGCTCTTGTGGGAAGGCTGCCCCAGTGCTGAGCAGAGCTGAGAGAGTGCCTGTGCTGAAGGGCAGGTGCTGCAGTGGTGCTGGTGGCTGCTGAGCAGTCACCCCAACAGAGCTGTGCTATTCCTGCTGCTGCTTCCCCTGGCAGCCGTGTGCCAGGCCTGGCTGCTGCCTGCACACAGCCCACAGTAAATGCTGCACTAGCACGCTGCACTCCAGGACTCTGTAATAAGACAGTAACTGCAGTCACTGAGCAGCTCTCTAGTGAAAGTTCAGTGTATTACTGTGCAGTATATTTACTGAAATGGAAATTTCTCATTTCAGAGTGACTTAGGTATTCATCAGTTGGGATGAGTGTGTTTGCTGCATTCTTCCGAGTGCTGACAAATGCTGCAGGAGCGGGGTTTTAGGTTGGTGTTTTGATTGGGGGTTTTTGTGGTTTTTTTTTGCTGGGTTTCTTTTTCTAGGAAATAAAGACAGTAAAGTATAAAAAGCTTATGCCCATGAAATCTCAGTTGACCAGCAGCCATAAAGAATATATACCCTAACCACAAACAGTCTGAGTTTTGCAATAAGATTCTGTTGTACTGTATACCTCTACAGAGTACACATAGAAAAATTGCAACAGAGGTATTGGTCTTAAAATGCAGAAAGAAAATATTTTTTCCTCAGCTTCCTTGGACAGAGGACCAGCATACTCAGTTGCCATCATGCACTTTTGGCTATTACTGACTCCAAAGCCAGAGTAGAACTATATGTTGACGCTTGTAAAAGGGCCTCGTGGTATGTCTATTAAAATATTTTGATATTCCTGCTATACAAAAATCCAGTGCCAATGGTTTTGGTTACTTATATTGTAGTAGTGTGTGGGAGTCCTACTCATGAGTGAGGATCCACTGTAGCTGAGCAATGAGCATCTACAAGAAATATACTTACCTTACACCAGGGTGTTCCCATTCAAAGTACTCTAACAGTTTTGGTAACAGGTACATTGAACATTCATGAAAATATGAGAGAAAATGGGTGATTTAAAAAGGAAGTTTGTTTTCCATGAAACATGTAAAACATGGAGTTAAAAGGTACAAGACAGAATGTAAACTCTTTACTAGACCTCATATATTTGATAATGTTGCATGTAAAATTCTTTAGAATGAAATCTTTCTGCTCTTGCCTACTTGGTGCTTCTCTTAATTTGGAGGTTTTTTCCTAAGTATATTACTGTGTAATTGGAGTTGTTCCATTGTTTCTCTAACTGTTACTTATTCCATGTGGAGGTGTCAGAAGAGAAATCTGGCTTCATAATCTCTGCTGAGTGAACTTTTAAGTTTTGCCTTAGTTTCAGAGCATCAAAGTTGCCTTTAACACACACAGCCATGCACACACGTATATATAAACGTTTGGGATTGTGAAAGACCATGCAAAAGCACCAGAGAGTTTGTTCTTTTACTTAAGGTGCACTGAGAGGCTGAAATTCTAAAAACTGAGTGACAGATTGGCATTGTGATCTTTTCTGCTTTACACAGCCTCCTGGTGCTGGTATCTACTGATAATGTGCACTTAACATTCAGATTTACTGATGCAATGTTCTGTAGATTATAAATGTTTGCAGAAAATGACATATAAATAATGGAAGAATCTACCATAAGAATGAGATAAAGACTGAGATTACGGTAAAGATATTAGGCCTCCAATCTTAGTTGAAGATATAAATCATTTTTGTGTAAACCCTTACATTTGTTTAAAAAGCAATAATGTGGAACAATCCTATGACAAAAGAGTGAACTTACTATTTTTTTCTGGTTTATTTTTTGAAAATAAAGCCAGGTGAACCCATTTATTATATGTACTCCATTGTTGTAAGACAGTCTTAGAAAGTCATGGTAAGCTTAAGTTTGGGCATGATTGAATACTGAAGGTGTAATTTTAAAAGTTTAAGTCCCATTTTCAAAAATAACTATTTAATGTTAGTCTTCGCTAGACATTTCTGTTAGTGTAATAATTCTACTAACTTATTTTTACTGTCAGCTAGGTCCAACCCATATAGGTGTTGTTGAAAAATGTGCTAATTAATTTTTTAGGAACTTACACTTCATAGAAGTAGCTTTTGCTTTATTGCATTATAAAGAAGGTCTTTGATGATTGCTTAAACATTGCTTGGCATTCACCATGCTGCAGAATTGATACATAAATAAAAGCAAACTTTGTAAATAAGCTTTTCCCTATTGAAATGGTTTTATCTCTTTACTCTTGCAGTAAGACAAATAAATCTGTACAGAGAATTTAAGGTAACTGAGAAGAAAGAAAAGGGAGGGCCATGCCTGTAGTCCTCAGAGCTGTTTGTGTTCCTGTTCTAGCCTTGTCCCTCAGAGACTGCAGAGAGAAAGGGTGCTGATAGCCTGTGGCACGCCCTGGGCTACTGCATCTGTCCCTTCCCAGCAAGAGGGGGGTGAGGTAATCAGAAATCTGGACTTGGCAGGTGTCTGAGATGCCAGATGTTGTGTCAAGTATTTGGATTAGAAACCAGCTGTGAATATTAAAAGTTTGGCTTCTCCAGCCTATTGCTTGGCTTTGCAGCTAGGAATAACTTGGAAATCCAGATGCGTGTCTTGTGTTGGTATAGCTGACAGATACTGGAATTAGTACAGCACTGAACTGAACACAAGGACAAAAAGTCCCTCTTTCTGTCCGTCAGGTCTCAGACCTAGTGGCTTGCCTGGACAGTCAGGAGATTTCCCAAGTTTATGTGCCTGTTAGGAGGCTGGCAAGTGGCATGCCATGTGCTTAACCCAGGATAAGTATGATTTGCTGCTTCTGCTTTTTTTCCTGGGATCACTTACATTGTATGGGCTTAAAGGCTATGAAGTTTATAAAGTCACTGAACTTAATATAGAACAGTCTGGTTAGTATACAGTAGTCTGTGGTGGACAGGAGACAGAACTTTTTTGGTTCTAATAGCATGAAATAAGTGAGGACAGAAAGGCAGACCATAAAATACTAGTATGAAGAAAAAATTTTGGGTGATTGCTTTAAGGAATCAAACATTAATAGATTCTTTGTTCAACGTCAGCAGATTCAGTAACCTGCAGTACCTTGGCCTCAGAGAATAAAATGTCTAAGTGTTTGTATTTGAACTGGAAGTTTCATCTGCCATTAACAAGAACAAACAACCCAGAATGCAGACAAAAGTAGTGCACAAGTCATCTATAAATAAAAGAAAATCATGGTCCCAGAGATAAGGCTGATAAAAAGCTTAAGAACTACACACATTCTATGAAGCTTTCTATGAAGCAAAGCCCTTCTAAAGTGGTTAGTAATGTATTGTTACATAGGTAGATGCATTGAGAAGAGAATAAAGCATTTACTGCTGGCTAACTGGAATGCTACTCAATTATGTCTGCTGTGGCTGCTCTTAGAACCCTTCGAGTTGGCTACAGAGAAGAACAGCACTGGTGAAAAAGGGGAAACAGTTGATTAAATTTTGTAGTATCGTGTTGTGCAATGCTTGGTGTATCTTGGTTGTCTGCATTATGGAAATGTGTTACTGATCATGTTGTAGCAAAAAAGATCAAAAGCAACATCTAGTATTCAGGAGAGACATGATTGCACAGTAAAACATTTCTCAAAAGCCCAGAACTGTAATTTTTATGATTAATTTTCTGAGCACCTAGGGTATAGCATGTTGCAAGAAAATCTGGGTCCATTACTGGTCCCAGTATATGCTCTTTTATACACTTGTAGGTAAAAGTAGAGTTGATGCTTTCCCTTGTAACATCCTATCCATAGGGGCTGGGATCTGGCAGGTGGATCAGCAACCCTCCTGTAAAGGACATGGAGGTGGTGATGGGCACCAGCAATAAGACAAGCTGCCTNGCCCTCCTGTAAAGGACGTGGAGGTGGTGATGGGCACCAGTGCCATCACCAGCAATAAGACAAGCTGCCTACTGAGCTACATGAGGAGGAGCCTGATCAGCAGAATGAGCAGTACTGTTATCATTTCTCATTGACGCTGCCGAAGCCCTACCTGAAACACTGTGTCTGGCATTTGGCCTTCCCCTTCAATAAGGATTTTGAGAGGGTTTGCCAAGATGGCCAGGGCCAAGAGCACACATCCTGTGAGAGAGGTGGTTGACAGATTGGTGCTTGCTTGCTCTTAAAAAGCAGAAATGTAATACCAGGCTGCAGCTGTTTGCAATGCAGTCCCAGAGGTGGTTGAGGTAAACTCTTCTTGTGGTAGCAAGAGGCATTGGCTGTCGGTTGTGGCTTGGGAGGTTCAGGCTGTGCATGAGGAGAAATGTTTGCAAGGAAGGGTGAGTTAGCACAGAGAGGTTGTGGAGCCTGTGAAGATTCAGCTGGGCAAAGCTATGGCTGACCTGACCTTGTGTTGAGAGGCTGAACCGGATGGTCTCTGAAAGTACCTTAGAAACAAGATTTCTGTAATTCTGTGTGGTTACCTCCCTTGATGGACTGGAGTAAAGGGTCAAAAAAGCAAAATAGAAAGCCTGAAATGAAGGGGGTAAGGAAAAAGGTCTGAGGATGGTTTTGGGCAGAGAACAGGCAGAGAACACTGCTACTTTGACAGATTCGTGTACTGAACTAAGCAGTCTCAGGAGAAAATATAGCTGGATAGTACATTACGTAACTCATGAACTGAAAAAATAGAAATATATACTGTAGGTGTAGAAATATTGGGACTTTAAATATGTGTATTATGGGGTTTTTAGAAGGTGCTTGTTGAAGTGTAACAATGCAAACCAGTACAGATACATTGTTTAGTTTGAATATGTGCAGGAAGGAACAGTATTAAGAAACACAAAATGAACTTTGCTATTAAGACTAATTGTGGCCACTAAATAATGGCACTACTATCCTGGCACATTCCTAGGTTAATTCTTTGATTTAAAAACATCTTCCTACTGATTTTCTTGACTTGCAGTGCACTGGCAGGTGGTGTTGAATTGTCTACATAAAGATCAGGCACTGTGGATAAACTTCCAGTTGTGAAAAATGAACAAGTGTGCTTTATCCAGCCGAAAGTATAATTCCAACATGTACTGGTAACAGTATTTAAGCTGCATATGTGATGTGGTGGCATGGGAGGATTTGGAGTTTCTTGTTTGAGATTCCTGTGAAATTCAGTCATGGGTTTCCAGACACAGAGCAATAATAACCTGGGGGGCTTTTAACTACTCTTGGAAACATTTCCCATGCAATTAGGAGGGAATGCATTCAAGCAGCAAATAGGCAGCCTTGGTGCTTAAGGACAACACATGTGCACTTCAAGCTGGATCAGATGTCAGTTTGTGGGCAAACTCTCAGTGAGGTGGGTATTGGGCAGTGTTCTCTATTGTCTGGTTTGAAGCATCAGTAGAAGCTCCTCTGATATTGCTGGACTTGTTTTTATAAACATGCCCCAAGTTTGGGAAGTTTGTCACTTGTACTCTACTCTTCCCCCCACACAAAACCTGCCTGTTGTGAGAATGAATTAGCATTAAGCAATGAGCACCTGCTTTAAGCTGTGGACTCAAATGGTGATTTTCAATGATAGAGGAGAGACTTAGTGGGTCTTTTTATCTCTAACTTTTGATTAGCATTTTGTGCTTCAGCAGCATCATCATGTGGAAGTTTTAAATTAATTCAAAAGAGATTTTCTAATTTACCTAAAATGTGGAATAGTTGAGATAACAAAATGAAGCCCTATAGGTCATGTGGTTTCCAGCAGCAGGAAAGTCAGTTCTGCTTACTTAAGCTAATATTCTTTTTAATTCCTTCCCTGTGTCTTGCCTCAGAATAAAAATAGGAGCAGGCAGAACAGAGAATCCCTTCAGCAACATTTTTTGACAAAAGTCATTGGCTAGAAAAGAGGAGAGAGACAATACTGGTCAACCTGTGTTAAAACACACTATAGATTTCTGTTACCTCTTTTTAGGATCTTAGGATGGCTAAGAATATGTGGCTTGACAAAGGTTAATCAGCTGAAAATCTTCACATAAGAAATTGTGTGGATCACAGGAAGACAGAGGAAACATTTGTTTCAGTCAATTTTTATCCAGTTAATGAACTCAATGTGTCTGGCAGACTCTGGGAACACCGGCAGACCTTTTTGTGATCAGGCCCAAGAGAAAGTGCTGTGCATTCACAGACTTCACATATTTTTTTCAGCTCCAGGAATAAGTCCATGTGACTAGTTTGGGTCAAAATCTTTCACATTTATTTGAAAAGAAATGAGCAGATTACAGAAAGTATTTTGCGTTTCTGAACTGTGAGATGTTTTGCTGCTTTATTCCACAGGAATATCTGTAAAGGCCAGCACACAGAAGCAGTTAATTTTTCTTCACAATGCAAGTCAGTAGCTTCCTTCTTCAAAAAATGATAAAACTGATTATGTCTAACACTGATTTAGTTTTTCATCACATCAAAGATATTTTTGCTGTCAATTTATTTTTTTTCCTTTATCCCCATATTCTGTTGTTCATTTTTGTGCAGTCTTCCTTTGAAGCTGGCTTTGATAGTCTGCCACCTGCTGCAGTAGGTGCTGCAAGCATTATCGAGTGGAAGTCACAGCATTTGTGGATGAAAATTTTGGCTGTACCTGTGAAATGCCTGTACATTTCCACCACAGCTCCCTCCTCTTCTCATCCTCCTCTCATGTGCACTGATGGTTTTCCCATCCGAGGGTGTTCACACTGCAAAGCAATGAAGGGCAAAGATGAGTGTGAGTGATGTGAGGCCCTGCGAGGTCCTGCAAGGTCAGCCCCCAGCTGCCCAGTGTACCAAAGCCCTGGACTAGGGTGGTGAAGAAAATTGTTTGCATTTTAAGTCTTCAGGGGGAGACATCCACACTCACCTGAGCAAACATTGCAGCAACAAAGTACCCTGAGTTTTCACCCTTTAACTAAAGAAACTGTGCCAGCAAGGAGACGTTGTGAGCAAGTTCCCTGGAAGGATGATGCTCTCAAGTATTTACTTTTCTTTTTGTGACTCTGCATGTGGTAAACATTCATAGTAGACAAATCTGGCATTCTCTTATAAAGATGAGAAAAGCATTGATGAGCACACTTTTCAGAGAAGAGCAAAGTTAAGCACGATCTCACCTTTTCAAGCACTGGTGTTTTCCATGTACCTTAGTGCTTCTGTTGTTTAAACATACCCAATGCTTAGATATGTGTGAAGTTAGAATTTAACAAATAGATGAAGTACCTGGCATCAATTCAAGGTCTAATTCTTAATCTTCTGTACTATGGATATGGTAGATAAATTTCTCAATGGCCAATTTTAAAAACTATTCACTCAAACCCGACATAGACCATTTCAGCCTCTCTTTAATAGGAAAGCTAATAACTTTTTCTGATGTGGTGCATAAAGCTCTGGTATTTTGTTTTCTTTTTATTGCAAGATGCAAGTATGTTCATGTATTTACAGTCAATAAAGCCATCAGTGCTATACACAGGTTTAGATTAATATTTTCAGCCTTTCAGTCTTGGGTATCAGGTTTAGGCACTGCTGTGTTGTTTGCATCCCTTGGGCTTGTGCTGACTGTCTGAGCAGCTGCAATAGCTCAGAGCTACTTCTACAAGTGGGACAGCCCATTCCAGCATTTTCATTCACATTCTTCAGAAGTCATGTCTCAAACAAGCCAGGCAACACTTGAGCAGTACAAATTGTTTCTGTCTACAGAAGAGGAAGATGGTGATCCCCAACCCCCTTCTTCTCATGCATTTCTGTCTCTGATAGCCTTTTGTACCCTGTTCACACTCTGGCTTCCAGTTTGTATAGCTTCCAAGAGAGTTGGTTCCTTGTTAGGACTTACCATCAAGGAGCAAGGGTTACAAAAGAGATGCAGTATTACCTGTACATGGGTCATAGGTGTGAATTTCTGTGACCTGTCCAGAGAACATAGAAGAAGGAAGAAATACTAATCGTAGTCCTGCTTCCCTTTATAATTAGTGAATGTTTATATTAACCCAGAGAGCCAAGTTTTATGTTACCTAGACTTTTCTGTCTCTTAAATGTCTTAACAACCATTTCTGCCATAAGCAAACCAGTTTGTGATCACATGTTGTACATTTTTCCCCCCTGTATTTTTGTAATACTTGCACGAGATAAAATACATCTCTACCCTAAAGCCACTGCTGCTATTCTGTGTAGAAGATCATGGGCTGGGTTAGCACTTGTGGGAGAATGTGCCACCTCCTCATGCTCGGAATTTATTTTTCTTTAGCACACATTGACTTTCCCTCTTAAGAGTGAGCATGCAAATATAAATAACAAATAAGATATTTCACCAAATATCTTGACACGTTTTACTGGATTTAGATTCCCTTTCCACAGTTTCTGTTTCATGCTCACTTTCCTTCATCTAAGAGCAGTTGCAGTGGCAGTATAAAAATAACTTTTAAATTGAATTTTCAAGATCCTCCTCTTCTGCTATCTCTTACTGTTTCCCACTACTCTTCTGATTTTACATTTCTTTCTAGTCTTCTCCCTGAGAATCAAGATCTCCTTATGCTTTGCATTACCAGCTGTCAGGCATGGTGCCGTATATGCTGATATGCCACTGTGTTAGCTTGCTTTGCCACTGTTGGCAGCACTCTGCTGTCATGCTCAATTGAGACAGAAAGGACTGTTTCTTACTGGAAAATTAATTCATTAAAACTACCTTTGTTTCTGTAATAGAATTGTTTTGAAAGAAATTAAAAATACAAAGAAAACTGTATTACAACAAATTGGCCTTTACTTTTATAAAGATTTAAGTGTCAAATGTGAATGAACTAAACACAGTGAGGCCAACTAATTTAGTGAAATTACAGCCTCAAATTACCATATGTGATTTGAGCACAAATTCCATCAGCTGAGATGGTTTTTGTATTTGGAGTTTTTTCCTGACATAACTAGTTTAGAGCAAAAGGGAATGCCTCCCCAGGCATCTGGAAATTATCTCTGGAAGGAGTAACCAATTTGCTTGTATCCCTCTGTGAAAGGGAGAGACAAGGTCAGAAGAATTGTATTAGAGATGATCTTTATCCTGACATGTTCTCTTCCTCTGCCCTGCAAAAGAAGAGGAAGTAGAACATCCTCTTGTGTGTTGACCTGTTTCTCCTCCCTAGGCCTTTCTATCTCTTGTGCTTTTTGGAAGAGAACTGCCTTTTACAGGTCATTCTGCCTGTCTAGGAGCGCTGGTGGACTGCTGTTCCTAGGGCTAAAATGAAGGAATAGTTTTGCAGCAGGTTTCTTTTCCTGGGTACAAACTAGCCTGGTGGGCTTTCTTTGATCCACAGCAAACTGACTAAGGTAACTGAGAGAACTTCTCAAAGACAGGATGAGGCTGCAACTGTGCTTGTGAGTCAGGCTGATGTCCTGTCCTGCAGTCACGTCGTGTGTCATTGTCAGTGTGGCCTCTCCCAGCTGGAGAATGTCTGTGAATGGTTCAAGGCTTAACACCTGCCTGGAGCAGCCAGTTTGGGATGCAGCCCCTGCTTTGGGGGAGAGAATTCAGCCATTTGTGAGCTGTATCATGGGGTTTGATCTTACTGGCCATGAGCTGTCTCTGTTCTTACATAAATGAATGGTTAAGATACATCCTTTGTGCCCACTTGCAAGGAATTTTAGGCTTATCTGCAGGAGAGAGGAATCAAAACTCTTCTGTAGATTTGACAGTACATCACTAAATATGAACAAAAAGTTCACGCAAAGATTTTGAGAAAACAGGTCTGAACTTCTCTTCCAAAATACCTGTGTGTGTGTATGAGTGAAAACATTTTATAGCGTGAGTGTATAAATGCAGATGTTTATTTAAATACATTAGAATGTCCACTTACCTAATCCATAAACTTATAATTTATTTATATGTAAAATGTAATGTAGTTCAAGTGACTTGATTTTTTTTCAGAAAGTAAATTAGAAAAAAATAAAATCTTTCTTGATGTTGAAAGGCTCCTATCAGTGTAATTTCAATTTAAATCTAATTAATTTAAAATGCATGTTTACTTTACTTTCCCCTTCCCCTTTTCTTTAGCTAAGCTTCCTGAGGCTTAAAATTATCTTGGTAATTTTTCTCATTATCTTTTTTTAATCCTTTGTCATTTGAAGAAAGGTCTTCTTTTCCTGCAATTGACAAGGAGTGTGTTTGACAATGCAAGGGAATGCTGATTCTCTAGACAGAAAAATTGCCAAATGTACAAGGTCCTTGACAGAACAGACAGACAAGTGGGTTGTTTGGTTTTTTTTTCATTTCTGCTAACATTCAGTTTATAGTAATTTTAGCTGTTAATTTCATCTTCAAGTGTTTAATTTTGGGACTTGAGATACTCTTTTTTTTATTTCCCCAGATTTGCAGTGTGCCTGTAAAAACTGTAGAGATGAGCATTCAAGATATTGATGAATATTGTGTTGTGTGTACAGTTCTTTCATATCTAGAACCATGGCTGAAAAATGGGTTTATGTAGCTGGTATCCATAAATCAAGGTGTTGTGTCAGCTAACAGGCTCCCAGCAGAACAGAAGTAATCTCACATTCACACTGACTGTGGTGTGTTTGCCAGTCAGGACCAGTGATAGAAAGCAGGGAGGAATTGAGTGGCAAGATTCCTTCTGCACACTGTGGTGGAGTTGCTGAGCCCCTTCAGCTCTGGTGGTTGTGCTGGACTACAACAGCAGTGTATTTCATGTTAAAAGTATGAATTCATCATTGTCATAATAATCCAAAAACTCTAAAAACCATATCAGTAAATGAGCTCTATCTGTAGACCAGTTTCAGTAGTTCAGAGCCTGCTTATTTAATTTTTCTTAAGCACATTAAATGGTTCTAGGCAGGCTGTCACCATGATCACTGAAATATTGCTGTGTTTCTTTTGTTCTCTGCTTTTAAATTTCTTATACAGTAAGACTGTCATACTTTCATATGCTGTTCATTACAAATTTCTGGATATTCAGACTCTCATAAAGCCTTTCAAACCACAGCAGAAATTTATTAGTGGAAAAGGGAAGAAATGTGCACTTTGTCCTCTTTTTCCACAGCCTGTTGACTCCCAGTGCAGACACTAAGGCTGTAGTTTCTGACTCTTACCTGGCAGCTGGTCTACAGGTCAGTTAATCCAGCAGGTGTGGATCCTTTCTAACTAGAATAGGTATAAGGCTTGAGCCTGAAAAATAATGTCTTGGCCACAGTTTTTGTATGAAAATAATTCTGCATCGGCTTTAGAGAAGGGCCTTGTTTTTGTCAGGATCTTTTGTCCCCCCCTTCATTTCTTGTCATAGTGCTCAAATTCTTATATTCAGAACTCTTCAGAAAAAAAGAGGAATGGCTGATGAAAAACTTGAGTGATAGTTTGAAAATGTAGCACATGCTGTGCAGTTCCAGTAGATGAAAGCAGCATGGTTGAAGGGTTTAAAACATGCTTTCATATTAATTTACTATCATTTAAATATTCTTTTAAGAGACTGCTTATGGATTCCGATTTTTAAGCTGCAACCACAGTTTATTCCAAGTTTAAAAGATTATGATATATATTCTTTGTGAAGTATTCACTCTTCTTTTTCTTTTCTTCTTCACACTAGCTTTTTGGCTTTTTGGTAACCAGTACACACTGCTGTGCTGGCAAATGTAGGAATATTTGTGATGGTAAACTTCTACCACATCTAAACACTGCTGTGCACTTGCAGCAAAAATGGGAAATGGTGAATAATCCCTCCTGCCTTTTGAGGTGGCCATATTTGAATTATGTTGGCAGGATTGAGTGAAGAAGCTTGTATTGTTAACAGTGCTGAATCTGCTCTCTAAATGCATAAGACTTTTTTGACATGGGGATTTCAATCCAGCTTTCACCAATCCTTGTTCACCTAAAATGAAATTTAAAGGTTTTCTTAAGTTTCTGCTGCTAAATTTGTGCTTTGTGTCAGGGAAAATAATCCACAATGTTACACACATTTCTGTTTACTATGAATTTGTTCTTTCATTCAACTTTATAAGAAATATATTGCATTACTGTCATAAAATGCACTTTTTTTTCATCTTAAGCAAAACAATATCCCTGAACAGTTAATTTCATTAATTAAATTTGGTAAACGTTGTACTAACTTTGAAAAATGTGAACTTATTTTCTTCCCAGGTTTCCAGAGGAGGAGTTGGCAACAGAGCCACTAAAATATGCTGAACAACTTCCTGTAGCTCAGATAATACACCAGGTAAGTCTTTCTATTTTAAAAACTCCTTTGAAAATAAAGAACATCTGTAATACTTAAACTGCTTTTCTGGGTCACACAGAATTAATGTCCTCATGCTGGAAGTATGTATAAACAAGATACTCTTGTTCAGATGACAACTATTAAATTATAAAAGTTTCATTCTGAACATGGCAATGAAAAGATGCTTGCTGTATGCCATGGTTAACACTTCAGAGCTACTTGTTAAAATTGTTGTGTGTCTGCTGATAGAAAAGAAAAAAAAAATCCATTAATTTCCCCCAATTTGCATCTTGACCTAAATCACATTCCCCTTCCTGCAAAAGCAGCCAATGTATGGAGTCATTATTGTGGAATAATTGTCATGATGAGTTGAGCAGGGAAAACAATCTCTCCTCCTAATACAATCCTGAATTAGCATCATTTTTATTTCTAACTATAGCAGTGTCATCATACTTTCTACTTTGAACAGGTTTTTTTTTGTTTTCTGTTTAGCACAATTGAAAAAAAAAGTTTGTATTTTTCCTAGATTGTGCTTCTACCTTTGTCTATATTTAAATGCAATACTGTGCTATTGATTTAAGTAAACAAATGAGGGATGAAGTGGACATACAAGCTGGTATTAAAGTTTTTATTGTAACTATTGTAATTATTTTATTATTGTTGTATTTTTATTGTAATTGTTTTATTATATGTCTCCCCCAATTCATGGCAAGAAGGAGGAAGACATCTTTTCTGTGCAGAAAATTCTATATTCCCTTCTTGCTCTTTTCTCAGAGTTTAAGGCCTGGTTTTTAGTCCATCCTGCTGGTAGATCAGGTACCCAGTCTGCATTCAGGTGTCTCCTTGTTCTTTGCTGTCAGCCACAGAGGGCTCTGCCTGTTGTGTGGAAAAGCTTATGGCCAAATAACATACATAAAACTTGTGTCAAACAAGACTGGGGAGACTTAGCATCCCCCTTTCTGGGGATGCCTTAAAGGATGCAAAATTACCTATTCTGTTGCAGGCATTTGAAATTTTCTCAAAATAAAATAAATGTTAAACTTTGTAGATGTGAGTCCTGTTTCAGGGACAAGTAACTATAGTTTAAGTCAGGACCAAACAGGTCACATGACTGTAATAGTATCTTGGCTGTATGGAATCTTCCAGGTAATCAAGTATGCTCTGAAAAATATACCTGAAATTTGGGGAAGATAACAACAGTTCATGTGGGGACATAGAATGGTGCAGTCAACTCAGTGCCTTGAGATAAGGAAAACTTCCAGGCTGAAAACTGGGACTTGGTACTGGTCAGAGTAGCACTAAGCCAGACGTGCAATGTTAGATGAAGCTGTGGTTTCAGGCTCAGCTGTTTTTAAACTCTTGAAGATCAACAGCAACAAATAAAAGTCCACTAAGTCCCTTAATAGAATTTTGTAAACAACTTTATGTGTATTAATTATTATCCTAGATCTCCCCAAATACCTTTGTCAATAAGTGTTTTAAAGCATTGAGTCTCATGCTGCAGGCAGTGCTGATTTTACCTTAAAGGAAACATAAGCTTTATTTTAAAACCATAAAGTGTACAAGCCTTTCCTGCAAGTTGTAAACACAAGGGATTTTAAAACTTTTGGCTGAAATCTGTACCTTCGGGAAGAATTTCTGATGTGTTCAGAACATGGAAGATTGGAAATCAGGACCAGTTTGTATGTCAGGAACTCCCTGGTGTTGTCAGAGCTTCAAATGACCCAACAGCCTGCAAATGTCACATTTAAAATTCTGTCTTCATGCCTGACTCTCTGCATAAATGAATTAAACAGCAGAGCAGGCAGCCAGTCAATATGTTCTTAACAGTGAGAGTGAGCAATGAAACAGTTTGGGGGTTGTTTGGAATCAGTAAATAGAAAGTGCACGGAATGGCTCACCTAGAGGAAAATCTCAAATAGGAAACAGAATTAACCTTTAAAATGGTCGAGCAGACGAAATGTCATAGCAATACTTTTACAGCATTAGGTGGGTAATAACCACAGAGTGTTCATTTGGCTACTGTGTGTTACACTGCAATAGAATATTGTGCTGTGGAAAGGCAAAACGCTGGGTTTATGTGTTCTTATCTGTTTGTTAAACTCGCCAGTAGTACAGAGCTGGGGTCTGCACAAGGCAGCAAAACAGACCCAACAGAACTGCAAATGTCTTGGATGCAGAGAGGCCAAGTGAAAGGACCATTATTTAGCTGTGGTGACAGGGAGTTTGGCACCATGCCCTGGCTGTGTGTGAGGCTGATGCCCTGTCTGAGCCTGTAACCAGCATCACTGCATCAGCATCGTGCTGAATTAGCTCTGCAGAGAGCCCCTTGTACCCTTTCTGAGGGACCTGGCACAACTGGGAAAAGCTGTTCAGGGGCCCTGCTTATATGAAAAAGGTTTTTTTTTTCCTTTGCTCTAAGAAAAAAGAAGGAAATTATAGGAAACTAAAAAGTGACAGGAGTAAAACCAGTGAATAGTATTTGTGGTGTTATGATGCTGTATCCAAATGGATACATACATACTGTAGACATACATAATAGCATCAGTGCTGTGTATTTATAGCATAAATATACATTAAAATTTCACAGTGGTGGACAGGTACCCTAAATCAGTATAATGTATAAATCATGTAAAAGTACATTTTAATTATACTTGTTAGCCGACATAGCCACTAGTACTATCCAACTTTCACTGTAAATTTATTCTCCTGAACACTACTAAAATGCTCCTTGTGCTTTTAACTGAAATAAAAAGCCTCTAGTGCTCGGTAAAGGAATGCATTCATTAATATAAACTTGCAAAAGTTGAACTTTCAGAGTAATGCCCACATGAGACAACCTTTTTAGTGAGATTCTCTCTGTACAGCCATGCATACAACACTGCTACTTACAGTAAGTTTATGCTACTTAGAATAAGGCAAAAAAACCCAACCAAACAAAAAAAAATCAAACCAAAATTCAAACCAGAAAGAGGAGAAAAAGGAGAGATTTCTTTAATTCTGCACTTGTCTTTAGTCAAAAGAGGCCTGGTGGAAGAACAGGGCAAACTGCATTTGAGAAAATTGTTTCCATTTATCATAAATGATATTCATTGCTGGCCTTGCAGTTCAGCAAGTCATTTTAATAAAAGTACCTAACTTCAGTGCCAGTGCATGTGCTTGGAATGTCACTGTGTCTTAACATATTTGGCCTAACCAGGATTTAGGATATTGAAGAGACTTAAATTGTTACAGGTGTCTTACTGATGGAAGAATGTTTTATTGATGAAAGGCACATTTCAGCAGATAAACACCAGATCTCCTGATGATGTTATAATTGAAAACAAAATGAAACAGCAAATTCAGACCACGATCAACTTGCGTACTTATTTTAGTCCACTTCAAACCATTAAGCAGATAAATGAGCATGCTGTTAAACCAGGATGGTATTTCAGGAAAGTGACTTGCAGCCTGTAGTGGAAATTGCACAATTTACTTGAAATCTGACATGGTTTACAGTTGCAGATTTACTTAAAAATAAGGAGTTCCTTAGGTATTTTTTCATGGAGGGAATGTTACATGTAATATCCAATTAAATTAGATTGAGTTTCCTTTTGGAGATATAAGTTTGGTTTGTGGAAGTTTTAACCTGTGCTTTTCTGTTGCTTCTCCATGAGAAGCCTCAGTAATGGAAAATGCCTTCAAGTAATTTCAGGAGATGACTGGGATGCTGTTCTCACCCAGTGGGGAAATGTCTCTGTCCCAGGGTCAGGTGGAGCAGGTGATGGGAGCTCCAGGAGCTTGGCTCAGTTCAGCCGGGGAAGCATTAGGGAGCTGCTACACCCAGGCTGCTCTGAGGGAGCTGACTGCAGTCACCACGGGGAAATGAATATGAAATTCATGAAGGGTGGTGGGAAGGGGATCTCCAGAGTTTAAAATGCGCCGACTGATGGCCGTCAAAGGATACTGCAGGGTTGCAGTTCTGCAGTAAGTCTTTCAGGAAGGCCTTTGTTTCCATCATTTCTGTGCTTCTGTAATAAGTTTGCAGCCATGACCCACCCCACCCTTCCCCCACATAAAATCCTTTTGCTTTGAAGATCAATTTTTTGTTCATTCTCAGGGCCTCATTCTCACATTGTAGAGGGCTGTTAGTTTATTGCGTTTGTTGATGTTATTCTGGTTTCATGCTGATTTAATTGACAGAGGCTTTCTTTAGTAGCATTTGCCAGAAATTGTTGAAACAGTATTAAGAAAATAGAACACACTGTGTTGTATAGATTTTTTTTTGAAGTATCTTTTTATTATCTATAACACAACAATTTTAGCTCTCAGACTTAAAATGTTTTCACAAACATTAAATTAAAGTGGTTTTATGTGGCTTACGATCTTTATGAAACGTTCAATATGAAAAGTAACCCATCACATGCTGATACAGTCTTGAAAATATAACTTTAAAATTCAGGGATCACACCAGTGCCTTGCCCATTGCCTTGTAGCTGCCCCTTGGCAGTTTATACACTTCAGGAGTTCCCTTCACTCCCAGTCTGCTTCTGTCCTGATGGTGGAGTCTTGGTTCCTATAAATGTTGTATAAAGCCATTAGTGTTCAGGACTTTGGTTAAGTATGCAAGGTGTTTAATAGCACAACAGTAACCCAGGTTTTTATTTTTATTTTTGATGCAGACAGTAGGTTTTGCTTATGAATATTAATTTATTTAAAAAATTGAAATACTTTGATAAGTGATATTTGCATTTTACTGTGTCTTTACAGGCTAAGAGGTTCAAAAGCAACTTGTAATACTTAGATGTCTCAGGTTCGATGTGTAAAGTTTTAGACACAGCTATTTATACATTCTTTGAAAATCCATTCATGTAGCTGTGTTTGAAAATAACTTTGAAGCATAGCTTGCTTTTTAGAACTCTAGTCATGGTATTCAGCTGGATGATGTCAGAGATAAAATACAACCTTTCACCAAAAGGTCCAAGTTCTGCAGCACCTGCTAGCACAGACACAGCTCTGCTCAGGCAGGGATGCTTTTCTTTGTCAAAAATGGATTTTGTCAGGATGATTGAAAATTGAATTTTTCATACCAAATATTAAAAAGTACACTGACTTCAGAGTCCAGTTTTATTTTAACAAAATTCATCACTTGGCTTCCCACCAAAAAGCCTTGTGATATGTCAGCCTGCCCTGGGACACCTGCCTGGTCAGGCCTTACCACTGCAGTCCTGAGCAACGTGCTGAAGACAGTGTTTTCCCCTTACCATGGCCACTTCTTGGGGCCACTTTGGAGAGTCTGGAGAACAGCAGCCTGTCCTGCCAGTGCTCACATCTGTCTGGTCCAGACTTCAGATGAGAAAAGCTGTTTCTGATGCATGTTATGGAAACATGTTGACATCCTCTTCCTCACCAGCTTACCTGAAGTGGTTTTTGGTGCTCAGGCATTCTCTGCAGAGCTAAACCCCTTCTGCTGAACCAGCCTTTCTTCATCTAGGGCACTTGGGATGTATGGAAGTTAGAAATTAATGTGTCTACTATGTTTGGGGTTTTTCCATTTCTTTTCTGTATTAAACCTAAGTTTGTGGATTGTTTAACCTAGAGGTGATTTGGCTACATTTTATAACTGTAATGGAAGTGGTCTCCAGTGGAATCATGACTGGATGTCATCCAGCATGTAAGAACTTGTTTTCTCCCTAAAT
>VXBB01019078.1:30348-98500 GCA_013399915.1 Illadopsis cleaveri
ACTTGTTTTCTCCCTAAATTGTAAACAGTATATATACTTAATTTCTCTTACTGCTGCATAAGTTAGACATTATTTAAATATTTTGAGCTTTCTTTAAATTGAATGCTACCTAGTAGAAAACTCGATGCACAAAAGGACCAAAACAGAAAGAGCTATTACTGCACACTTCTGCCAACCAAACCAAATATGTCATAGAGCAGCAGAGGTATTCTGCCAACACCTTGTGCTACTTGGTGCATATAAGTGCTTTGAAATTCACTCCCTAAGATTTCTTCTAATACTAAGTTTGATTTAAAAAGTTAAGTAGCAGAATCTTGCTGTTTGTATGAGTCTTGCAATGTGTTAAGGATGGCACAGTCCCCTGTTTCTCTGACTCACTGCAAGAAATCACCAAACCCAATCTCGACTTGGTTATAGATGGTACAGATCTTTTACTGGCAAACCATTAAAGCAGAGATTTTTCAGGCTTTTTTTTCATCTAGTGAACTAGTGCGGAGTCAGGAATGGTACTCAGGACCTTCAAATGTAATCCAGTAGTTGACACAAACAGTAAGTTTGTCTCTCTTCTTTTCTTCTTTAGAAATTACATAGCTCATTAGCCACATGAAATGTCATAACATTCCTGAAATACAGCATATCTGAGTGCAGCATAAAGTATTTTTGTAAAACAGAGAAAATGTAATTTTTAAAATTTGCTGTTGTTTTTCTCATCAGTTCTTTCCAATCACAGAATACCATGATTTGGAGTTAGCATAAATTACTGATAATTTGTTTTTACTGACAAGACACAGCTGCTTCTGTTTTGTTTTTCATCTGATCATCATCTTCCCTCTCGGATGCAGAGATGTAGTAAAGCAGTCTCTTCTCTTCCATCTTCCTATTAAAGGACTCTTGTGGGTGATCACTCTCTGCCTATCCAGGACCATTATTTTAGTGTTTCTCAACCACAGGGGAAGTTCTTCTGGTTTATCTCTTTGTTGTTGAAATATTACATGAAATCTCTTCTTAGTCTTTAAGACAGAATAAAGATAAGTATCTTAGAATTATTTTTCCTTCAAATGCTGCTCCCAAACCTTAAAAATTTAGCAGCAATTATGGGGAACTTCATTTCTGTGGGGCTGGAGTGCCAAAGTATTCATGCATGGGGAGCACTTCCTTTGTCTGCACACAACACTGCTCAGCAGAGCCAGAAAAGAACCATGAGTGCTTTTTGTTGCTGACCAAGCATTACGGGGGAACTGAATGTAGTATTAGATTTTTCCAATTATAGCTGAATACAATGGATTGAATAACTAAATGCATTGAAAGGTATCTTGCATGAGGAACCTGAACAGTCCATTGTGCAGTTCTTGTTTTTAACCGTTTCATACTAGAAATATCACACTGAACATTTTCTGTAAGCCAAGAAGGGGAAATTTTACCTGTTCCAGCATCCCAGATATGTGTGAGATGGTGTTTGGTAGCTTCTTCTTGCCAGAACTGTTCCATGCATGCTCTGCCTTTTCTTTCCTGTTTATGAATTAGAGCATGCAATTTTACTGCCTTCCTTGCATTTTTTAAAAATGAAACCAAAATATATTTTAAAACCAGTAAAAGAATGACCTGTTTCTCCTTTTGCACACTATTAAGAACAGTTAATTGAGCAGTTATCAAAATGTTCTGTTTGACATGTGTGTACTTTATAAGCTCTGGGCATCAATAGAGTTCAGTCTCTGCTGTGACGTCTTGGAATGTGACTTTATCCCCTCTTCACAGAAATGGCTCCCAGCAAGGTGACAGTAACCCCCAGGCTGTGCTCTCCCTCAAAACCAGTCTCCTCTTCAGGGAATTGCAGGAGCAGGCATGGATGCAACTGATGCAATGTCTCAAAATGACCGGTTTAGGCTGTCCAGCTCCTGCAGTTTGGACAAAGAAGTTTTAACTCTGATCTGTCAGTTTTCTGAGGTCATGTCTCTTTTCTCTTTCCCAGCCTGTGAAACCCTGACATGTACAGATTGGCGTTTTATCTCCATTCTTCTTTGGCATAGGATGGGAGATGAGTTTGACAGACAGCTTGGAGCAATTTAAGGGGCTGCCCCTCAAGTGGCCACACTCCACTCTCACCAGTCCTTGTAGAGTCCTGTGCTCATTAAGCACAGCAGTGGTGCAAAGTACTGCTTGAAAAAAAAAAAGGCATTTTTCATCCTGGCTGGGTATGTGACTACAGAATTTCTGGGTAGGGTAGTATCAGCTAAAACTGATAAAGTGTACTTGTATTCCTGAAAGTTTTTGTTTATATTTCTCATGAGCAGATGAGAGTAAAAATAGCTGTTACTGTGGAAGTTAGAATGGAAATAAATTTGAGGCTTCTGTGCATATCATGGGAGTGCTCAGTTTGCCCCTGAGAATGCTGCTAATATGAGGCTTTATATGTAACTGTAGCCTCATCCATTTTGTGGATTATGAGACATCAGTTTCATACCCACCAGCATATAGAATTGTCAGATGTACTATTAAAAAATATATGAAAAGATACCCTGGCTCTATAGTAGCTATAATTGTTAAAGGTGCTGCACTGGATTTGCAGCTTCTTTAAGAGGTAATTCCTGTAACCGTTTCTTTTTAATAAGCACTATTTAAGATGTAAAATGAAGGAAGATGTTCAGGGAATGACTGCAACATGACAGGCTTTATAGAGTGCTGTAGATCTCTGGGGTTTACTCATCTGAACTTCAAATAACTGCATTTCAAGGGTCGGTAGCAACGGTATGGCTGTGGACTCAAAAAATTATTATATTCCTTATATTCAAAAAATTGATTTGCTGCTTTTCAGCTGAAGCAGCCATGTATTTGAAGATCCTATATGCACAAACCTTCCAATGTGCACTATTGATGTTTCTGTGTCTTTGTTTTGGCATGGAACTGATCGTGCTGTGATCCCCTTTTGTTGTTCTTCATGACCTGTTCACAAATGTGATTTCAAGGCAATGGTTACTGTTTCTATTGTGCTTTATCTGTGCTCAGAGCTTTACAGAAACAGACAGGTTCAAAAATGCTTATAGCTTGAAGTAAACTTCACATAGCAGGTTGGCAAAAAGCAAATCAAGGTTAACAGCGAGAGGTTCTGATTTGCAGACTAAGGCTGTAAAGGACCATTATGTTAATCTCTTCTGACTTTCTGCACAAAGCACACAGATACTTTATTTATATTCTCCCTTCTTTCTGGCTGTATTGACATCAAGAAGGATAACCAGAAAAAGGGTTTGACCAGAGGCTGGGAGATGTTTATTGAAAACATTGTAATTATGGGGGGAATAAAACCAAGGAGGACAATTAGGGCATGTTAGAACATATTTATAATTCCAGCAAAGATTCACAGTATTGCAGCTGGTACTGAAGAACCAACATGTACAATTCCCATGGGTCTCAGTTACTGACATCATGTGAACTGCTGCACCCTGCTATAGGTAAAATATCAATAGCTCTCTCACTTTGTTTTGGGCAGATGATATTAGAACTGCTGCTGTCACTGCAAATGTAAGGAGGCTATTTTTAAGTGAGTTCTGTTATTTGAGATTCTTTGCTCTCCTTTGTGGTCATAATAAGCTTGGCTAATGTCAGCTCTTTTCCTAAAATCATCTCTTCAGCCATTTTTACTCTCAACATTTTAGTCCTCTCTTAAGCATATAATTCACTTTTTTTGTCATTCCTTGCTTCCATGATATTTTTATGTGATACATTGGTCTGCATTCATTCACATTTGTTATTTATAAGTCAAAATTCTTAGATATTCTGAGTCTTTTTGGATTTGTCTGCACTGGATCCCATTTACTTGCTGTTCCTTCAAATATTGGAAAAGTGAATGCTGTTTAGGGCAGTGAGGTGAGTTGTCTCCAATGGGGATAACTGAATAGGTTTTTCAGTACATAATGGTATGCAAATAATATACCTCTGCCCCTCAGGGGAATAGACTAAAATCTGCACAAGCTGTCTGTGACCTTAATAGGTTTGCAGGCATCAGAATAGACCCTGTGCTGCTGAAGCAAAGTACGTGATGTACAAATACTTCAGGTGTGTTTCAGGGCTAAGCAGTGCTGTGGAATAACTGAATTTAGGACATGGTCCACACAGCTTAGTGTGTATGGCAGTGTATCCCAGCAATACAGTACAGTTGATGCACAAGCAGTAGGTTTTAATAATAGTCACCGATAATAAAACAGATGATGCTTAAAACATGCTAATTCATTGTGTTGCAAGAGTGTCTTCATGCACAATACAAGGTGAGGCTGCAAAACACAGTAAAATGAGAAGAAGTAAGCTGCTCTATTTGTCTGTTTTTATGTTTATGATGTTTTATATGTAGAAGTACCTTTTAAAAATTTTTCTTCTTTTTAGTTTATTTTTATTACAGGTTCTAGAGCAATTCAGGAAACAGATGCTGCATTTTAAAAAGCTTTGATTTAGTGAGGCTTTCTGTGCAATAGAATGCATCCTTTCTAAAACTTCATTTTACTTAAATTAACTTGTATTTCCACTGAGGATGGCTTATATTAAGCACAAAGGGAGGCTTAGCAGTTTAGACTTCCATCAAATAAACTGCATAACTAAAAAGAGAAGATGCCAAGCCTCACATACTTGTACTTGAAAGAATTGTGTTCTCTCTCGTGGGAACTCGAGATTAGAGAAATTATAAAGGCTTTGCATAAAAACAGGGAGTTAGAATTAATTTTTGCTTAAGCGGGGAAGTGTCAAAAGCCTATTATGGTAATTTTTCAATTTTGTCTTAACTGTTCACACATTTTAAAATAGTTGTACAACTGAGTGGAGGCATAATTGATGTGTTGTGGTTTCTTTTTCCTTTCCTTGGGCCATCATAAAACACAGCTTAGGTGCACTTAGGCATGGAAGAAGTAGGTGTGCTAATTAAGTAGATGAAAATTTTCATATCATAGTGAGAAAATTTACCTAATGGATTGGAATAGTACTCTAAGAACGGTTCCCCTATTCTTTATTACATCCAAGTACCAGATATCAATATTACATGAAGACAATTAAGCCACAAAAACCTTAGTGAGAAACCATAATTCCTAGCAGTAGAGTTATGGGGTTGTAGAGACTATCATGTTTATTATTATTATCATCATTATTATTATTATGAACAGTAGCATCATAAGTGTACATTTAAAAGAAATTACCTTATTTATTGTCTTTTAATGTATAGTAAAAGCTGAAGATATCATGGAATGAAGAGCTACTGCTACATTTTTGTTTAAATCTTTCTTAAATTAAAAAAATATAAATCTTGTCTATATCAGAACATCCGATAAACTGCTATGGTGTAGTAATTCAAAATTTATGGTTGACCTAGAATAAATGTTAGGACCTCCCTAGGTAACAGAAGACTGATTAATCAAATCCTTTTAATGGTAAATTAAATCTCTTTTTCTTTTGTTAAATACAGTATTAACAGTAATACTGTTCCAGAGTTACTTTCATTTTGGTGATCAGTTTTGCTGTTCCATAGGAGGAGTCTTTGGTGGACCAGGCTTTGCATTTGGAATAAGATTTACTGGCAAATGTAAAGTAAGCAATGCTCCTTAGTGGTCATTGATTAGTAAGACACTGGGTTTTATATGCAGGGAAAGGTCCCTTTTCCTAGCTTGCAGTTGATTTTTCTGCAGAAGCCTGTTTGGGCTATGAAAATGCTGCCTTTGGCATCCCCAAATTACACCCAACTTGTTGAGATCTTTTCTAGCTTTGTCTGCAGTAGAAACTGGTGAAAGGTCAGAGATTTGCTGTATTGCAGGAGTGAGGCACATTCTGCTTCAGCACTATTCTGGTGCTGCTGAATGGCTTCTGCCAAAATCCACTTCAGTGTCTCTTCTCACAAACCTTAGAGGGGTCTGTTTGTTCCTTAGCCCTTCTCTCCCCAAAGCTGTGAATTTGGAAATTACCTGACTGAAAGTGCAGTGTTGGTCATGCAGTTTTGGTGAGATGAGGCCTGAAGAGGAGGGTCAGCAGCCACTGTGTCTGTTAAATGAGATTTCTGCTTTCTGATGGGTTGTATTTGTGTCCCTGGAATAATAATGGCAGGAATAAGACAGCCAAATGTGAGCCTGGATGTGTGTTGGGTAGAGGAAAGCAGAGGATGTTGTAAGATCTTTAGGCAAAGGGAAATGTATTTCTTAGTCTGTATTCTTATTTTATTGCTTAATGTTGCACAGTATTGCTGTGTGTATAAGCATGTGTGTAATTTGAGTGTAAGACTAAATTTTTGACCCAGTTTATGTTACCTGTCACTACATATATGCAGGATCAGGACCTTCTTGTATAAAACAGATTACTGAAGTAGTTTATAGTATGTTGTCCAAGATGCAAGATTTAATTCCATTTTCTGGTGTCTGTTCAGTGTTGTGTAACATTTTCATTTCTCACATAACCTTGTACAGTGCTTATTAATCATTACTTTTTTATTGTTTACCAATGAAAGCTTCCCTGATGGGCAGTGTTTATTTAAATGCTATTCCAGTGAGTAGTAAAATTAGCAGTAGGAGTTTTGTTAGATTATTTTCTATCCACTGTATTTCTTCTGAGCTTATGCAGCATAAAAAGTAGCTGTTACCAATGTGCTCACATTGATAAAGAAAAAATACAAATGTTATCAATCTTGATGTATTTTGCAGTGCTGTGACAGCAAATACCTTTCTGAACACTTTTCCTGAGAGGAAGGCACTGTTAGCTCCAAATATACTCGCACATTTATCCCATTTAACCATGTAATCCTAGGTGTTATTGGTGATTTTTTTGTGTTAAGTTAATTATGTTTTGTTTACTCTTCAGTAGCATGCTGTGAGGAGCACAGAAATGTAACTCAGGAGCTCTTGACAGGACTGATGAATGGCCACAGACAGAGATATTGGCAGGTTGCTCTCTAGTGCTCTGTCTAGAATTGTTTTCCTAAATAATTCAGAGGGTTGAAATTTGATGAAATAATTTCCATTTGAAGAATGAATGGAAGGGGTAAATGAATGAAGACTCTGGTAATGGAGCAGTTGTGTTCATATGGTTGGACAGCCAAGACAGCATCCTGCATCATCCTTCCTGTGCAAATTCTTTTCATGGGATTGTGATTCAGCCTTGTGCAAGTGATCCCTTCTGTAATGATGGGCGTTCCTGTGAATTAGCCAGAGATCTCGTTCTTTTCAGGAGCGCTTAACCTGAAAGCCCATCTGCAAATACATGGTTGACAAATGGGTGATGAGTGGTGCTTAGAGGGGCCTGAATGACAGCAGGATAATAGAGCAGTAGCCTGTGGTTAGTGTAGATGGAGGTAGGAAAGTGCAACTGGTTTGCCCCTAGATAAAACCGTGTGTGGTTCCATCCTTTTTAAACACCCTTTAAGCTGTTGATTCTGTACATGTGACATGTGGTGGTCTGGGAGGGTGTGTCCTCAGCTACACTCTGTCATTCTTCCAGGAAGATGCTCTTTGTGAGCCCCACACAGTATTTGACTGATGACCTGTGTCATGCAATTGTCACGTGGGAACAGTGATTATTTATGATACCATAAATCTGCTATTCTTTCCTAATGCCTACAAAAATCTGTGTAGGAATGGATCTGCTCCCTGGGACTCCTTTGATGTGTAACAGAAATGGCTTTTTTGTGTAGGTGTAATTATGTGCAGCCACTAAATAAGTGCCTGTGTGATTGGCATGTCCGTGTTTTATGATTTGTTTTCTACAGCAGCTAGGGTACCCAAAAGTATTGAGCTGATATTTCAGAACTGGTCTTTCTCCTTTTCCTCTTTTCCTGATCCCATAAGAGAGTACATAAAACATAAACTTGGGTAAGAACACTTGTTTGGCTTACGAGTACAAAACTACTGAATACAGAATCACCTTTAAAAGCTGGCTGGTGGTGGGGAACAAACCAGCCTGTCATCAGCTCTTACTCACTGGTTTCTCATTGAAAGTGAAAATGTATTCCAGTAAAAGTACAGCCATACTTGATCTGGCTCTTACAAGTGTGAAGGCATCTTTTGCCTCAGCCCTGCTTCTCCTTCCATTCATTTTGTCATGCTTGCCTCTTCAGTGTAATGCTGTTTCAAGTTGTGCAAGCTGGAGCTAGAAAATGTGGAGTTTTACTGCACATGCATATAATGCAGCACAGAGCTTAGGGTAACAGATAAAATTTTAAATTATGGCTGTAGAGATTTGAGAAATGGACATTAAGAACTGTGTATAAGGAATACTTATTTGGATTTCAAATGCAGCTGTTGAAGTATTTAATTAGATTTTTTACTCTGTGGCATACTGGGTATAAGAACTAATGCAGTCTAACATCTGTTGTTAATACAGCCTGTCACCTGGCAGTAAATGAAGAGATACTTACAGGATGTGCAGAAAAAAAGTCTGATTGGAACCATCACTACTACTTTGAAAGAAACAGCATAATAATTTATAAACATCATGGTTTCTCTATATAAACAGAAAAAAACTGCTTGAATTTGAATGATCAAAATTACACTTCATAATGAAAGTTCTCAGCGTACAATTAATTTTATAAGATTAGGAATAAAACTTTCCTTAGAAAAATTGATTTAAAGCATTTGAATGGACTCACCTTGTGATTCAGAGAGATGCTAAGGGAAATCCAAGTCAGAGTTCCTAGGAGGAAGCAGGAATGCTGTGCTCCTCAGAAGGGCTGGGCTGGATGAGGCTGGTACTTGCAATAATGATCCCAGATGAAACAGGTGGGAGCCCATGAGTGCATGTGCCCCTGTGTGGGGGCCTTGGCTCTGCAGAGCTGAGAGGTTGGCTCTGTCTGATCCCACTGGCAGTGCAGTGTTGCATTTGTGTGAACAAGGCCTGCACGGTAGAAGACTTGAGATAATCTTTTCCCAGGGTAAGGTGAGCAGTGCATGCTCTGAGAATAGCCTGTCCCTATTTACACCACTGTGTTTTTGTGAATACAAAATATTCTTGTCCCTCTAGCAGCCTTCACCTCCTTTGTTCTCTGCTGTCTCTGTCTGCTTAACCCAAAATTTCAGTAGCAGCGAGTTATTTTATATCTGATGATTTTTAGAGCTTTCTCTCTGCTGAGGTCTGCCTCACCAGTGTGTGTTTTTGTCATTTTCTGACTCCCTTCATTGTAAGGACCTCAAGGGGTTTATCTTTCCATTAGTGGTGTGACACTGAGCACTGAATTCTTGCCTTTAGTCTTGTTTTTGCTAGTAATTCTCCACTTGTTTAAATTAATTAAATATAAACATATTAAAAGGAGCATGCTTCTCTATATAGCGGTGACTGAGTTTTGAATACCAAGTCTACTTAATTAAGCTGCTCATCTGGTATTTTTGCATGCTTCAGTTGGCATGAACCTTTGTGTTTGCAAATGTAATTCATATATTTGCTGTCGACTTTGGTGTCCTTTTGTGGAAAATCATGATCATGGCTTCATATATGGGTATGAATTTGATTAAAATATAAAGAACAATTTGCTTAGCATACCTTAAACAGAGGCAGTTGCACTTTTTTTTTTTCTAAATGCCACCTAATCTGACTTCTCTCATCTCCTCTCTAAAGCATTTGTGTATTCCAGTAATTATCTCAGTGTCAGAAGAGCAGGTGAGAGCTGGGCCCCATGCCAGGCTGTTGAGGACAGGTAGAACTGGTCTCTGTTGTTCCTTCTGGGGGCAGCAAATCACACACCTGTGTCTGGAGTCCCCCTGTGCAATCCCTGTTGTGTTTGCCAGGTGGGCATCACTCACCTGAGCACTGGCTTTTCTGAGAATTCACCTGCCCTGGGTCCCAGGTGCTGGCAAGGCTCCCTTGGATTAGAAGTTGTGTATTATGTATTGTATCACAGGTTGGAAGATTAGTGAATAATTGTTAAACCACTAAAAGCACTTTACAGTGCTGTGAAATGCTAAGAGATAACTCTGAAAGTAGGCAGTAATAAGTAGAAGCTCCTTTTAAAAAAGCCCTTATAGATTATGAATTTGAGGAGGAAATGAAAAAGTAAAGCTATCATAACAGTATTGTTCCTATTACAATGATTATACAAAGTAAATATTAAAATGTAGTTGTTGGATTGATGTTAATTTAGTTTAGCTGCTGTTTTTTTCCCGTACCCTTTGTGAATTTTTCTTGTTGATGAACAAACTTTCTTCATTTTATTAATATTGGAGATATCAGTAATCATGGCACTGTGGTTAATAAATACAAACCAGTAGATTAGACAAAAGTACTTTAAATTGTTTTGCAGATTAACAGGCACTGTTTATGCTGGAGTTGTTTTATGTTTTTAATCTTGCTGTGGGCATAGAAAGGATTAAACTATTACTTGATGGCTTCAGTTACTTGATTTCCCCCACCCCACTGTGAGGACCCCAAAATCCAAATTGTACCCAACAAATTAGAAGTGCAGGCTTCCACTGAAAGCTTTGAGGACATACCTTTATGCTGTGATTTGTTTGTGATACATATAAATTCATTCTGAAAATAAACTTTGTTGTGTGCTTTATTGTAAGAATTGAAAGGATTACCCAGTTTGAAATTCTAAATTGCAAATAAACCTTGAGCTGTTGGAGTGCCTCTAGGAGACACATAGTGTGCTCTTGGCACAGTGCACTCTGTAGTAGAATATAGCTTTTTCCAGGAATTTCCTTCAGTTTGAGATCAGTTTTCTGAGATGAGAAGCTGGTGGATTGTTCCAGTTTTGGATTTGAGGTTCACCCTGAATTTCAGGGTTTTGAGACATGGATCATTTTTCCAGATTTCTGTACTGGTCTTTACAACAAAGCCTCACATAAAATTTGGTACCTTGAGGAACAAGAAAGAAAACCTTTGGTATGCAGTGGAAGAAAAAGAAACATTCATTTAAATAGAGAATGACTAGGAAAAACATCTGGATAATTCACCCCCCAAAATACATGAAATTCACCCCAGTGAGTGCAAGCCCTGCTCAGACAAGTGTGTTTCACTTCCCTGCAAATGCTTGCTGGCCCTCAGAGCTAGGAGAGGTGGAGAAGCCCCCAGAGCATGTGCACAACCTCTCTCCTGGCTGTATCTGCTGCTATCTGCCAGGCAGCCCCAGAGCTCTCAGATGTTTTATATCACGTGTGCTGCAATAAATAGGCCAAAACTGGGTCTAGGACACTCAGCACTGAAGCTGCAGTGAGAATTAAGCAGGGATTAATTTGGAATCCAATAGCTGCCACTTTAATGGACTCGCTGGCACACAGTGCTTCTGATGTGTTATTTTTGTGCAGTTGCACAGGGATATTTTGCACTCCTGGTACAAACACTCACCATCCTTCTCAGGTTGGGGAGAACATCCCCTGCAACAAGGATGATGTGCACATTCATTTCTAAGCTTTTGCACCCGTTCTTAAAGCCCCCTTTGGAAAAAGGTACTGGAGGAGATTGAAGAATTTGTGTATCCCTGTTTCATTTGGGAATTACTTAATTCCTGTCTGTTTGCTCAGGTTTCTGTGCTGCCACTATGCAGATGTGGATAGTGAGTTTAACCCAAAACTTACTGTATCCATATTTTCGTGCTTTTTGAGTACACTAAGACTTTGTTCTGTTGGAAGACTCTTGGATATTATAATCTAACAGTCTTCCAGTATGGAAAACACTTAAATTTGTCCTTGCAGATAAGTTTTAGACAGTGTTGTCCACGTGGAATGTTAATATGTGATGTTTTAAATCTTATTTCTGTTGTGATGTAACATTTTAAAATTAAACCATTCTTCCTCTAATTAGCACTTCAGCTTTGTAAAATTATTTTTTTCATTAAGCTCATTTTAATTGGAGTAACATGTATTGCATGTTTTATGAAACACCTTCATTGAAAGTCTTGGATACTTTCCATTCAGGTCCCTATAGACCCATCCAGTTTGAAAATACACTGTTTTATCCTCTCCTTAATTACAGTACTTGGAGCAACCCTCTGTTAACTGTTTTTAAGTTCCACACGATAATGAGTCTACCAGAACTAGAGAGCATACAACAAAAAACTGTTCACAGGAGGAAGCTTGCTGTTGCTTAGCTACCTGTCTTTTTAATTTGGAATCTCCAGCAATTCCATAATGACTAGTCCTTAAACTGCTAAATGTATTTGTTAATGACAGATTGTATCATTCTGAACGTGCATTTCACCTATATGTTACTGCTGTTACTGTAGGAACAAAGAGGGTGTTTGTAATGGCATTGTGGTGTAAATCACAATATCTAAATATGTTGGTTACAGAAGCAGTTCTTAGGTGGGTACTACAGTGAAATTCAGAATAACTTGAGCGAGAAGAGTGTTGCCTCTGCTCCTCCAGAGCAGTTCCAAATATGAAAAAGTTTTGTGTAATTTTTAGGTAGTGCAGCCAGTCTGTAGTACAGATTCTCACATCAATTTGGAATATAGTAGTGATAGATAATAAATTGCAGATCAAAATACTGTAACACTTAACATGGTTTTGGTCCATTTAGCATTTTCTTGCAAGTGAGAAAAGGCCTGACATGTAAAAATTGCCTGAATCTCACAAAAATTTGCTGAAATAAGACTCTGAACTAGGCAATAGTCAAAGGAGAACTACTGAAATTTATTTTTTTTTTGGAAGCTGTGAAAGACTTTACTTACTTTAGTGCTTTCTGATAAATCCTAAAATTGATATAAAGAGATATATATTGAGGCTTGTGGCCACAGAACTGATATAAGCACAGAAAGAAATTCCGGCTTTTCTAAACGTTTTTCCAGTATGTGGATCTAAAAATGATTTTCATTTGCTATTGAAGTGAATTCTTTCTTAATATAATAGTCTTTCCCATTAGGAAAGATCTCTGTGATTCTTCCCCTTTTGCCTACACAAAATAGCCACAGCAGCCTCTGTAGCAGCATGGGTGAGGCACTGGTGTGTTTCTGGGAGGCCATGCCANTGGTGCCCTGCTGTCAGCGCCGCAGGCACCGGCAGCACTCTGGGTGCCCCAGCACTGCCAGGGGAAGGAGTTGGTGGCTCTGTGCTGGAAGGGCCCTGCCAGCCCGTGTGACAAGCACAGCTTGCTGGCCCAGGTCATGGCAGCAGTGGCTCCATGTCCCATGCAGATGGGGCCATGCACAGCTGCCAAAAGCAGCTTTCTGTAAAGGAACCCCAGCACTCTTTGCTGCTGAGCTGACGTGGCTGCCTAGGCAGAGTTTTGTTATTGATGCTTTGTGTTGTATCTGTTAGGATTCTAGAAAGATGAACCTGTTAGTTTGACAACTAATTATATTTTTAATTTAGTGGTGAACTCTCTCGGGAATCTGTGAGCAAGTTAATTTAAACGAAATTAGGTATTTCAGCTCTTGCAGGTATACTTTGTAGGTTTAAATGTGAATCTATGTTATCCCATTTTAGATATTCATAAGGTTTTGATGTCCTCATGGAAAATACTGGCCTATTTCAGTAAGATTTTGTGCTCAATTAACCATTTAGAGATATTGACTTACAGATAGTCAACACAGTTGCATATTTTTTCCCTTTTATTGTGGTTTAATATTTACGTGTAGATTTCAGTTTCTGGGTCTGTAAATTGTTCTTCTTAGGATAATTTATTTTTAAGATTACTGAGTGTGTAGCTGTTGTACAGCCTCATATAATTTTGTCATGCCTTTATGGTTTTAATCCTTTGCTTTTTAACATTGCATCCCATGACTTTAAACTGACTAAATATATATCCTTGATTTCCCAGTGCCGAGCCGCTGCTGCACTGGCCTCTCTTCCCTTGCACAATTCCATGGAGACTTCAGTACAAGACATGACAAAATGTAAAACCATACTCATAGATCACCTTATAAATATTTATTCATATAAATTCTTTAAAGAAATTAAATTACGTGTTCTATACAAAATAGGAAAGAGAGGCTTTTAGTGTCACTGGCTGCAAATTGAAGTCATTTGTCTTGAAGGGTCAGGTGCCACTTTGTGGTAAGATACTTGTCTGAGATCCAAGAAGGGAAAGATTGATAGTACAAAGAGATTGATGGAACAGGCACTGCAATATGCATACGAAGTTACGGGTTAATTAGGAAGATTTAAACAAGAAAGTCCCTTTGTGTGGAGAAGTGTCATGTGCTGTTACTCTCAGAAGCGAGGTGTGCTGGCAGCCTTTTGAACAGGCAGAGTTGATTTTCAGAGATGTTTATGTGGTGATGTGCAGTTGTGAATATCAGCGAGGTGGCAGATCACCAACAGCACACACTGCAGCTGACGAGTGCTGCTCAGGGAATTCAGCGGTTTGCATGCAGAGACACCTGCTCTGCTCACATCTTTGGTTTTGTTGTGGTTGATGTAAATGATAATGCTGGTTTTATGATTCCTGTATCAGAGTAAAATCATTAATATTTCAGACTGCCAAGTTCTTTGGGTGTCTGGGGTGATGTGACTATTTGTTCCACTTTTTAATTGCAGGCATAGTACTTACAGAAAACTCCTAAAGCTAAGAATGTGTGGTGTATAAAGTGGGAGCTGAGCAATCAACAAACATTGTTTTTGTGTTGATAGGAAAGCTGCTTAGAAAGAACAGACATTGCAAACTGTTCCTTCTTGCATTAAAGTTCACCAGCCTCCCTGGTACATTTAGCAGAGAACAACAAGCTTCTCTGTATGGATTGATGCTGAAATTAAAACAGCAACATCTTTTGTAAAAGTAATTCACTTGGCAGAAAGAGAATTTTAAATTTGACTTAAATGCAACAAAACCAAAATGGTCTGTGCCCCTTGTGTCTCATTCTGCACAAGGACAAAATGGTGCAAATCTTTCAGCAAGGCAGGAATAAAAATCTCAGCAAGTGCTTCAGTATTTATTATTGTAATAGTAAATCATCCCCGTCTGCCTAGAAGATCTGTAAAAAGAACCTGCTGAGGGCAAGAGGAGGCACAGGCCTGAAGGACTGAGTTACAGTTCTAAATACTATGATTCTGGTATTTTTGTCATGATAGTCTTAACTAAAACTTAGTATTCATATAGTCACCTTATTTTTAGCCCCCGAGACAGATCTTGGGGTACATGGCAGCTCTTATCTTCTACAGTCCATTTCTGTATTCTCTTACTGTGGAGTATCTGAATTTTTGATTTTAAAAGGGGAGGAAGAAGACAGGCAAGTTTTATCTTGTCTAGCTGCTATGTGTGAGAAGGCTTTCAGTTGCAGTGTATGACTTTTTACTGAAGATGAAAAATTTGCTGAAGAGGGACAGAAGTTTGAATTGCAGAATATATTTCTACATTAGGGAAAGGCAGTTAGACTCAATGAGGCCCCTGGGAAATGTGACTGACATTGAAAACAATCCTATTTTGTTTTATGATATTGCTGTAATGATGAGTGTGCCCTTGTTATGTGGTCAGATATCTGTTTATTCACATAATTCTGAGTACAAAAGCAGCTGTAGAAAACAGGTAGTGGAGAAACAACACTCTCTTTTTTTCTTTCACATTTTCACTTGTGGGAGCTGTTTTTTATACTTACAGAATTCTTTTCTTGTATTAACATGAGACCAAATATAAGAAAATCTGTCCAAACAAATGAGCTGGAACACGTCCCATGATACCAATACACTCAGGCAAAGTGGTGTCTCAGGCACAGTTCAGTGGCCTTTTTGTGGTACTTACCCTCCCTGCTTGAGTGGCAATTTGCCTCCCATTAGCCTCCCCATCACATCACAAAGATGCTTCTACTTCATGAAGAAATACAGCTTACTGGTATTTTGTTCTACTGCAAGGATTATTTTTTTGCACTTGATAAACACAGAGCACTGCTTATTGTGAGAACTAAGTGCAATTTTTTTTTTCGCTTTCTGTTTTCTCTTTTTTTTTTCCAGAAACCAAAACAAAAGGATTGGCATCCTCCTGGAGGATTTATTTTAGGACTCTGGGCATTGATCATTATGGTTTTCTTCAAAACATATGGAATCAAGCACATGAAACATGTCTTCTGAACTGGAGCAAACAAGCTACTTGCATTGGCTGCTACTTTGGGTTCATGGGTATCACCTGTGTTCTCTGCATGTGGATTACGGTTGTGTCGAAACACTGTTGACATCTCACTTCTAAAGGTTCTTTTGAAGCCATCTCTTCTGCCCCTTTTTCTGAAAAGGTTCTAACAAATGGTTTTAATGTTACTGTTATTTCACTTTGTCTTGATTTAAACATATTTTAATGCTTTTCTGAGCATTTTTTCTTTCTGGTTAAACTTAAAAAAGGGCAGGACCTAAACCCAGTAACAGGATTTCTGTGGTTGCTTCTGGATTGTAAATGGGCAAATTCTTACCAGTGTACTTTGAAGTAAATCTTTGAAGAAGTCATCTATTACTAAAGAACTGGACATTGTGGAGAACGTCATTTGTCATTTTGTCTATAAAAACCTAACTCACTTTGTAAACTTTGGCATGGCGTATTAAAAGCTTTCTTCACAAAAATAAAAATACTCTGGAATATATTGATTTCTTTTTTCCTACTCTTTTTTCTTCCCTGTTAAATGCAACCCTTAGATCAGTCCTTTCACCTTAGGCAGTTTTGAGTCTAGAATTCTATGAGTTGGTGAAAGTGAAAAGAAAATTATGACCTTGCTGAATCTACTTAAAAAGAAGGCCAAAAAACGTGAAAGGACTTCAACATGTCCATCAGAAACCCTTCATAGGTGTCTTATTTGCACTGCATACAATATAGAACTTGGATGCTTTCAGAATTTTCAGTGCACTGGATTTGCACCGAAGAAAATCGACTCTGGCATCAGGACGAAAAACATTATAAATTGTACCATTGTATTCTCTAGTTTCTAAGAAAATGTGCTTTGTTGCCTGTGTTTTGTAAATTCTGGTTTGGCATATTGATTTGTTCTTCCTGGACATTTACTGATGAATGTATGCTAAAAGGGTTTTGTCTGTATAATTTAGTGATATTTGTGAAGAGAAGCGTAAATCTGTGCATGTGTAGAAACACATCTGTCAGTGAGGAGAAGCTTTTGCCCTGTGCTTTTGGAACTTGTTCTCTACCTTAATCAAAATAAAGCTTTCCTGATGCAGCCATGGTGTAAGTACTAGACACATATCTTTAGATGTTATTAGGAATTATTTATAATCACACATAATATCAGAGTCAGTATATTTTTCTTAGAATATGGTTCTGAGCATTTCCTATTGCACAGCACATACAAATACGAGTGCATAAACATTTTTGTCCTTTTTTCTTCTCTTCCAGCCTGACTTTGGCATCCCAGCCTCAGGTGAGAGGAGGTGAATTGTCAGAGCCCTGTGAGCCTGGGAGGGCTGTGGAGAAGCCACTCAGGCTTCCAGAGAACAGGGAGAACAGCAGTGTGGTGCATCTTGAGAATTAAAGCCTTGCTTTTTTATCTCCAAAGGTTTTCTAGGCTTGGAGACATTGAAGGTACAAAATGATCCATTATGGGAAGGTGAACATTTGCCTATTCCACCTCTTCATGGCACTTCTTGGTGAAGAGCTGGAATTGGTTTCAGTAGCAGCGGCTTAAGGCCCAGGAGTAGGGATTAAAACCAAAGCATTCCCACTGTCCCTGTAGTTCTGTAAACTGATATTGTGGAGTAGATAATACTGGGCATGTCTTCCCAGTGTGCTGATCAGAAGCTTTTATATAACTGGTGTGCAGATCCTCCCTGCCAACAACAATGCAGCTCAGTGGGAAAGAGAAACACTCTGTGGAATGGGTCTGAGTAGCATTCCTAGTGCTGGATGTCTGGATTTATATTCTCAGTATCTTGGGTTTGGGGGTTGTTTTTTTGGATAATGTCCTTCAAAAGCAATGACTTCGTATCCAAAATCTGATATAATGGTGACTTTTCATAAAATCAGAAAACTTTTTTTTTCCCCTTGAGCAATTTCTAATACAACAGTCAAATAAAATCTGCTGTGCACAGACCATGTAGAAATGTGTAGACCCCGTATAGAAATGAATTCTACAGAATTCCTTAGAGGATTTGCTTAGCTGTCATTTCCTAATCCAACTCTTTTTCAATTGTAATAAATATTTTAATCAAATATTTATTTTATAGGCAACTTTTGCCACACTTTAAAAAGTGTATAAAGTGAAGTTGATAAAGCTTTGTGCCTTACTTCAGTTGCAGTTACACTTATTTGGACTCCTCAGGCCTTACTCAATTTTTCTCTTTCCCTCTTTCAGCCACCTTTTGCAGGAAGTGATAGAAACATCTACAGAACTCAGCTGAATTTTGCCAGTAGCAGAAGATACCAAAGATTCTGTATTTTTAAAAGCTTATCTGCTTAGGGAAAAGGAGGCAATTAGGTGGGTTATTAAAATGCAATTTATGAATAGAGGCACTCAGTAAGTATGCATGTGAAGGTGATTAAATTGAAGTGAGAACAACAGTTTGACTGTTTGAAAGCAGCAAACTATGCTTCAGGCATTTTTAACATTTTTGTATGCACAGAAGTGAGGAGTTGAAATGGATCATTCTGAGACACCATAAAAAGTTTGCCTATGCTACACCTATGAGGCAGTATTTTCTATGCTGTGATAGTTTTTATTCCTTCAACAGTTACAGTCTGAAAGCAAGTTCAGCACTGTCACAGCATTGTCTGTAAATGTGTGTTGTATATTTATTTTTTATTAAAAGTTAGTAATATTTTCATTTTCCCAAGGATGCCTTCAAGCACAGCTTGGAATGTGGGCTCTGGGAGCAGCCATGTCACCCTCAGTCACAAACCATTTGTGTTCTGCAGGCCAAGTGTGCTTTGCAGTATAGATGCCTCCTCCAAGGTGCACAGATGATCTTTTTAATGGAATCCAGAAGACAATCCAGGTGGCAGTTTCTTGATGCTTCTTTGCATGGGAACTTTTCGAACAGAATTGAATTCAGTGTTTTGTGACTCTGCATGGAAAGGTCTGTGAACCAAGCGTGCCCATGCCTGCAAAACTCAGAATATTCATGTCTGCACCCTGCATTGGTCCTGCAGTGGGGTTTAAAGATACTGTTTAGAAAACTCATCGATGATAAAAATAGATGTTGGTCATTTCAGTTTTTCAGCTCTCTTTCAGGATCACATTTTTATTATTGAATGATGAAAAGGTAGGTCCTCAGTAGGGTTGTACTCACATCCAGGTGCTCTCCTGTCCCCTCGAGTGCCTGTGACCAGGCCCAAAGGCTGACACAAAGTGTGACTAAGCTGTGCTTCTGTTACAGACTGAAAAGTGAGGAGGTTCCTACAGAAAATGAGTGGAGAAAGAAACCTGAGCAGGGGGGAGACAATCAGTGTTTCCTGGTCTATGCCAGCTGAGTATTTTCATGTTTAATGACTGTTACGATGAATGATGTTCTCTTGGCATAAGCAAATACCAGAGACTGTTCACAGGTATCTTTACAAGCATCATTAGTGATGGTGTGTCTCTTCTGGAGAGTGGAGGGCTTTTTTCTTTCAGTTGGTTTTTCCTCCTGAAAGCTGGTATGTGTTACTGATTATAGAAAAGCAAATGTAATCTGGGTCTAATTCTCTTGCTGAGTACCTGCACATTGAGCCCATTTCCATGTCTTGTTTCAGGAGTCAGGGATTTTTATTCTCAGCTACCACATCTACACAATGTACTGGAAGTAAATGGAACTTGTGGTCCAATCTGCCTTCAGAGGGTCATCTTTGCATGCTGGAGCAGGGCTGAGCTGCGCTAAATCAGTGATTTGCAAAGGGGCTAAGGCCAGGTTCAGCTGTGAATTTATCCTGGGGGGAGAGGATTTGTACAGTGATAAGGACAGGGAGGTATTGTGCTGTACTCCTGTGGGAGGGACTGAAAGGACCAGCTGAGGCAGGGAAGAAATCTGCAGCCCTGGCAATCCTGATACTGACAGCATGTCAGTAAGGGGTTTTTTATGTTAGAGAAGTGCTGCTTTCTCTTCTCTGATGGATGCTTAGAAGGAAGGAATAAAAAAGAAGTTTCTGATCTGAAGGCTTCCCTAATTATCCATTCAGTATAGCTGAGGAAATGAGATGCTGCTAGTTTCTGGTAAATAGTGAATATTTCATCCAGTACTTTGCATTGTGAAGTTAAAAGCTTTTATGTGGTCAGGATTATTTGGACTTGATAAAAATAGGTGAAGTGGAAGACAATCCACAAAGTGAGAATGGTGCATTTCAGAGAGTCTGTGGTATTTGGAGAGAAGACAACCTTTGTATGTGGTACAGGATGGGACAAGGGTTGGGACAAGAAAGCTCAGTGTCCTCCTCATGTACAGATCTTCAGCTCTGTCTGTGTTACAGAGCTCTGTGTGACCTGGCAGAATTTTATCAGACTAATTCACCTCTGAATTGAGACAAGCATAAAATATTTCACCCAAGAGACTAATCTATCCATAAAGTTATGAACTGTAGAAAAAAGCAGTGTATATATAATGAAAGTGTCTTCTCAACCACATGAAGATCAAACTCAGGCTGGAGCTGACAGAGAGGAGAGTTGGGCTCAGTAACAATAGTTGTCCTGCAGAAATCTCTTTTCATATTCCACCAATGAATCACATGTGCCACAAAAACTCCTTTAATCATCACTTCAGCACTTCCATACAATAATGAGTGTAGTATTTTTTTGCATTTCTTAAGTGGTGAAAGGCAAATTAAAAAAATGGAGAAAGTTTCTCATGGAAAATTATATGACGCTAATTTATTTCTGCTTTCCCTTTTTCTGTGAACTTTTAAAAATAAAAAGCTTTCAGGAAATGTATCTTGAAAGTGTCGTGTTTTGTAATAAAAACTTGCATAGGCTGCATAACATACTCTCATATCAGCATTTCTTAGAACTCCTTTCACTTGCAAGTTCTTTAAGACCGAGTTACTTTTTCTCCCCTAATGAGGATTTATGCCTGATTTAGCGATTAAATTGATAATGTTTAAGGTTTCCATTCAAGGATGTACATGTGCCATGTCTTCTTCCCCATGCAGATTTAACTGTTTTTCCTTTCTTTCTTTCTTTTCAGGTCTCTGTGAGAATAACACCGAAGCCTTGGCCAATACTGAGCCAGTTTTGCTGCTCTGGCCAAGAGGCTTAATAGAGATGCAAATTGTATTGGCCTAAATTATTTTGGTGACATTGTTTACAACAATCCCTTGAACAAAACAAGCCCCACAAGAAGCAAACTGTTTGGACAGTGTAACAGCAAAGCTCAGCTTAGGGGGTCCTCGCCATGAAAGTGGCATTTTTCACACTGCTATAGACAGGGCTTTAGTGACAGCTCAGCAGAGACCAGGTCACCAGGCTGTGGTTTATTTGGGAGATTCATGACATGTCATACTAGTCCCTGTGACAAAACTGACTAATCTGAAATAGCAAATAGATTTCCTTTCTTGGCCTGACTTACTGGAATAATGTTCTTCTATTAAATGTTTGACTAGGCCCACTGGCTCTGCATGTAGTGAGTATTTTAAACTTAGGCTCTGTCCTTTATTGTCCAGCTCAAATATAATGGTATTTATTTACTTATTTCCTTTGTCAAATGCTTTGATATTTACCAACAAAGAGCCTCACTAAACATTAGATTATGTTTGATTTTCATTGAGTTACTTTTTCTGTACTAGTTTTCCTTCCAGGTTAAGTGTATAGCTGAAAATATTATGGCTCAAATTGTGATGATTTTAGAGTCCCCTTACCTCCCTTGGTCTATATAATGCATATGGAATGGCAAATAGGATCAATGGGGTCATCAGTGTATCGTTGCAATGTATGTTTGTATTTTGTGCAGTTCTTTTACACACCCTTCTCTGGAGTGGTCCCTGTATTTATATATATATGAGGCTTTCTGCACTTGCTGTTGTTGCTTTAATCTGCTCCTTCTCTGCAGCATCATTTGCAGTGGAGGGATGAGGAAGAGCTTTTCAGTATTTCATATAACACATATCTACACATATGTACAGCAACGGTAAAAAAATAATAATGGTGTCGTGGGAACGTTCCAGTTTTCTCTAACACAAATGGGCAGTCCCAGTGATTATCAGTAACCACTTTCAGTTTTGGCCTTGTGTGCAGCAAGGATGCAATGGGGAAGCATAACCTCATACACTATAAATCTGTTCACGTCTTTTGCCTTTGTGTTAAAACATAAACCTAACCTAGAGTCTTGCCTTAAATGAAGCCACACCAAATGGTTCCCCTCAGAATTTCCTTTGTCTTGCCATTAACAGACTCTCACCATGCTGTATGTCTGGATCGTGATAGGCTCCGACTGACCTGACAGCCAAAGTTAAGTCAGCAAAGTCCTAAAACTTTACACCTTGCTAAACATGAATTACTCCATTTATCTTCCCTGAATTTCAGGAAGCAGTTAGTGTCCTAAAAGCTACTCATGTTATTATTTTCCTACTTATTTTCCTACTTTTTTTCCTATGTTTGGATAGGTTTCATAGGGTGAGGATCTTTTTTTTTTTTTCTGTGTTAACTATAACTTCTTTGGAAGTCTTTTGCAAACCTAGTTGTAGAATTCCAAGTGGATCCATCACTTGGATCTCTTTGTCCCCTTGCTTCAGAGAACCTTGAAGAACTCTATAAATAGATTTGCAAGGCAGAGTTTTGCTTACAAAAGCTGCATTGCATCTTTGCCAGTCTATCTTCTTTATGACTCCTGAATTTTGTTCTTACAGGTTTCCATCTTTCTGTCTGGATTGCTGGGGTTGTCTCTAGTTTTCCTGTCTATTCTGTTTTCCTGACAACTCCTGGTCAGAGCACTCTGTAGCAGAGACAGGGACACTGTATGTTGGTCATCTCTGTGGAAGTTCTCTGGTGTGGCCTGGCCTGGAAAAGGGATGTGTCCCATTCTCCTGGCAGTGCTGTGCTCTCTGCTGGCACCCCTGGAGGGGGTTCAGCACCGAGGGGATGCTGGTTCAGGGCCTGGTTCCACTCCGTGCCTTTGCCGTGGAGCTGTTCCACAGCTGGCCGAGGTGAAATTACCAGCTTTGCTTCTGCTGAATCTCCATCCACGTGGTGGTCAAAGGGCATCATTTGACATTTCATGTTTTGGTGTAATTTTCAGTGAGAAAAACATTTAACAGTCTAGTGGTTTTAAGGGTATTTATCATAAGCAGTGTCATTTGACAGTCATTTTATAAAAGAGTCTTTGAATTTTGTATTTTTCTGCTTCAGCACAGAGAAATTTCACACTACCTTAGACATTTGCCCTTTCATATTTCCTAGGGTTTTTTAAAAGAATATTTCCTAGGTTTTTATTAAACAAGGTTGTCCTTAATTTTTTTTTCTTTCTCTTTACAAAATCATATGCTTGTTATAGGAGAGGTGTGCCTTTGCAGCAGGCAGCTGGGAATTCAAAGTGATCAGTATGAACTGGTGGTCCAGGGAAGACAGAAGTATTGGTACCTGTAAGGTTTCTGTACTTCCTTTTGTTTTGCAGTACCTTTTGCTGCCTTACAAATACTCTTTGATAGTTTAACTGCTTGTTATTTTTTTAATCCCTGAGCTATGTTTTAAATTGAATTAGAAATTGTGTCTCCTTGCATCAGTTAAAATCATTAACTTTCACTACAGAAATTATTATCAGCATTTTTCAAACGGTTTTTGTGGCACCTATGATCAACTTACAGAATACTGCAAAGAAAACTATGAAAGACAGCCATTGCTGTTGAGCCAGGACATTCCTCTCTGTCAGCTCCAGCCTGAGTTTGATCTCCATATTCCAGGGGAATAAAGCTAGAGAGCACAAGGCACATTTTATTCCTTACCGTTTAGATTCCTCTCACCCCATTCCCCATTGCTTTTCCAGCTATTTTTATCTTACTGTTTCCTTGCAACCTTAGGGGTATTTTGGGTAAAAATCACTTAATTTCCCTTGAAGTTTGCCTGGAAAATGCAGCAGGACAAGTCTCAGGTAAGCAGCTCCAGAAGGATTTTATTAATTTCCTGCTCTGTATGAATGGCAGTAGCACTGTGTGTGTTCTGCTGGATGGAGCCAGGGCTGCCAGTCAGCAGAGCTGAATGTCTCCCAAATCTTGTTCCAAGGCTGTCACTTGGTCTTAGTTTCTTAACCTCCCCTTTCCTCAGTTTCCTTAAGAAGAATAAAGTGTTAACTTTCTGTGGTTTTTAGCACTTTGGGTGGAAGGTTTCTCCATGTGCATCATGGGTTTGCTTTATACCATGGTGTTGTCACCATTGAGCCAACAGAACACAAACAGCTGTGGTACTTTTTTGTTCTTAGTAGCAGAGATGTTTTCTTTATCATCCTCAATTCCAGTTGCACATATCATGGCATAAGAGCTACAGTTATTCAAGGTGAAAAGTATCTCCTCTGACAAAGGCAAGTGTAAAAGCCTAAAGGTATGCAAGGAGTTCAGAACTAAACTAACACAGATCTTGAAAATGCTGATGTCTGTAAACACTGTTTTGCCACAGCTTTTAATATGTGAAATGATGTGCTGCAGATCATGAATCGATCAAATTATAGTGAGGAGTGTGAGATGACAGCATAAAGCAGAGAATGGCAGCAATGCCTAGTTTGTACTACTTATCCCTAGGCTGACAGCATTTTCTGTCATAAATCTGTTTGGTTTATAACTAGGCCATAAAACCTTACATCAGGCTGAAATGCAGCAGGAGTTCTGTAGTTCAAAAATTGTGCATTTATAGATAAATACATCAGTGATCTGTTAATTAAAATTGCAGTGCTTTAACAGTTATTTACATTTCTTTTGCACTCTTACAACTTGTGCTTTTTGGACTCAATTTATGTTCCATGTAAATCTGTGTGATCTATTTAAAACTTGCAGTCTCCTTGGCTTCATCAAATTCCTTTTTATATATACAGGTGTGACTTACAAAATACTCCTTCATGCTTTTTGTAATTAGATGGGGGACCTTCCTGAAATTTCACAAGAGGTTGATGAGACTAAAGTGAGTTCGGGTTTGTTTTGTTTAAAACACGTGTATGAGGGTAGCAAGAACACACAGTTATTAACAGAAACTGAACAAGGAATGAGTTACAATGCTTAGCTTGGCTCTGTTAGGAGATTTAGTGTCCTTACAGTTTATTTCCTGTTTCTTGATATTCCTAATGCTTCCCCATATCTACTTGACACTGAGCAGTCTTGCAGACAGGGAACAGCCTGTGGAACACAATGGGGTCTGGCAAGTTTCTGTGTTTCTACAGAATACTAGAAGTAGACCAGTGTACTCTATCTTTAAATTATCTGATTTTAACAATAACGTAGCATTTCAATTAAGCATAACGTAGCAAAAACATACAACATACACATCCTGCAGCCCTTGACTGATAGAAAAACTAAGACCTCTAGTTTGAAATGACAAGATCTTTTTATTATTGTATCATTAATAAAACAGGGACAGTAGCATCAGAGGACCCACTGTGATCTGTACCATGTCTTGCAGTCACGTTAGAAATGATCTGTAAATCAGTTTGATAGATTTCATCAATTGCAGCAATATATGCTGGATGCATTACCCAGTACACATGTTGAAAGGGATGTTCAAACTGCCATTAATTCAAAACCCATTCTGTTTTTTATAGGAGGCAGTGAAATCAAGTGGAAGGAATAAAACACCATCAGTGAAAGAAGGAGAGTTAAACACCAGCTGACAAGAAAAAGGTAACACGCACATGGCATTCAGTTTGTAAGCTGAGTGGTGTGTACCGGGAAGAACACCAAAAAAAAGCTTTTAAGGCAAAATACATTATAGATTCTTACTTTTTGATAGTGGGCAGGGCTGCAGCAGGACAGTGGCTCTTGAAGACTTGCACTTCAGGTCCAGGCAGTGTTACAGATGTGACACCAGTTTCTCCCTGCCAGGAAAGTTCACTTTGCCCCCAGAGAATCAGTGCATCTGTGGGGCAGCTGGAGCTATTGCTTATCCAGTTTTGGAAAGAGGAAGACCGTGGGTTATAAGGGGGTTTAAATTAGTGTTTGGTCCCAGTTCTGTGTCTCGCCTCTGAGGTTCAGCTTCTTTAAAGGTAGTATCTTTGTTCTAGCTTTTGCACTTGTCTAATGAGAGACACCTTTCATCACCTGAGGTATGTTTCATGCATTAGTTACTGATTACTTCAAAAAAATTTGAGATTTGATATTTGTGAAGCAAAAGGAAAAGTAGTACTGTAACTGAAATCTTCTTTATTGACAAGCCCCAGGTAACCCAGTAATTCCCACTGTGAGGTTCCATACACAGCATGAGCATTGTCCTTCCCCTTTGTCTTGCAGGGACTCACCATGCACATACAGGTACTTCATGGAAAAAAACCAGAGTTTAACTTTGCTCCTTTCAGGAGGCCAATTCTGTACTCATGGAATGCTTTTCACACCCCAACTTCAATGTGATTCAGAATCCTTGATATCAGTGATGATCTTGGGACAGTAGAAGGCAGAGATTTTTGCAGGTGCAGTGCTCTGATCTTTCTGGTTACTATGACTGGTATTGTAGTTCTGGTAGTTTACCTTCTTCTTTCCAGAAATTTGGTCACATTGTGTTGAGCAGCTGTGGCCTGGTTCACAGTCTGTTGCCTCAGGAGGGTTGCTGACAGCCTCTTGCAGGAATACAAGAGGCAAAACAGAACACAACCCCTCCAGCCTTAGCATGTCTTCACTGAGAAGCTGCTGCCATGGCCAGTGGGAGGTTTGGCTTTTTTTTGGATAAATTTTGCTTGCCCTCCTTCCTCCCACCCCTATTTAAAAAACAGCAGCTTGATAACACAGCAGCAAATGCACATTAATATCAAACAGAATTTTCACCACCATTTCTGTATTAACATAAGATGTCAGAATGTAAAGTGAGCTGGATCTGCATATGGGAACCACTCTTGCTGTTAAAGGCTTTAGGCTGGAACAGAGCCCAAAATTCTTAGAAGAAATCCAACATTTCCCAATCAAATATTAATTACATGCTATATAGAATTATATATTTCAAACAAGTTTTATAAATAAAAAGCTAGGCCTTTCAAACCATCAGCAATATTAATTTTGGATTTAAAAGATTATGAAAGATAAACAACCACATAACTGTGAATTAGAAAAATACTGGCCTAGGTTGCATAAAAACCTCCATTAAATAAATACGGAAAGTTGTCACTATGAAAATTCAGTGGCATCGTACTTAAAAAAGCCATAATGAATTAACCATCCCTTAATGACACTCAGGTTGTGTTTCACAAATCACGAACACACACAGGAAGTCAGATGGCCCCAAAAGGCGACAGACTGGGTTAATACAGTTTAACAGAAAATACTCTTGGTGTGTGCTGCTCCTCCATGCCAACTTCCTGACTGCTGCTGTGGGTGCCAGCTGCAGACCCTGTTATCCTTGCCCTCCAGGCTGCCGTGCTGGCCCACCAGGTCCAGAGGCTGCTGGAGGAGGTGGCTGTGGCTGGGCTGGTGTGTCCATCCCTCAGGCCAGCGGTTTCACCCCGGGGTGGGTCACAGTGAGGGGCTCCGGTTCCCAGTCCGGCTGGAAGAAGCGGATGTCGAATGTCCGCGCCCACCTCTCGAAGACGCGTTTCTCGGTGATGAAGCGGTGGTGGCTGCCCTTGCGGCCCCGCTCGTGGGAAAGGTACATGGTGCACTCGTCAGGTCCCAGAGGTTCATAGTAGTGATAAGGTACTGAAAGATGATTAGGATCCCTGGGGAAAAAAGAAAATAGATGGAAGCCCAAGGTGTTCTTTTTCGTTGATTGAAAAGATGCTATCTTTAATGAACTGATGGGCTCAAATCCACTCTTTCTCCCAGTTAAACTATGTAGCTGGATTTTTTTCTTGCACATCTAATACATCAGAATGGGGAAAAGGTGTTTTCTTTGCTTTTTCTTTTGGTCTCCTTTAATCCTCTTCCTCCCAGTTAAATGAAGGACAGCAGTAGCTCAGAAACAAGGGAGAGTGCTGCAGGGCTGTGTTACTACTATGAAATTTGAAGTAAACTGCTTAAACGAGATTTAAATCTAGAGTGTGATTTGTAAAAGGTCTTGCAGAGGTATTTACTGAACTGGGGAAGAAAGAGAAGATGATAGATGGAGGTGGTTATCTGTGTCACATCAGCTCAGCTGAATGTTCCCAGCACGCTGCGTGAGGTTCCGAGAGCACAACTTCAATAAGTGTCTGCACGCCAGGTCAGTGGTATAGGCTGATGTTGCTGGCATTTTAATCAAATGTCTGATGCACAAATGAGTTCCTTATTTTACAACAGCAGCTTTCATGTATCTAAGCTAAAAATTAAAACAGTTCACCCATAGTATCCATCTGACCTTGTGAACCTGTTCACATTTCCCAGTGGGAGATGAGTGACTCATGGTAACACACTGGATATGCCAAACACCAATTAGATACTTAGCATAAAGTTCATTTTAGCAGTTCTGACCTCAATGTTTCCATGTAACATTCTGTAAATGGCACATTTGTATTATAATAAGCCAGAGCAATTCATTCTCCTTTTGTTTTAATCTCTACATTAACCTGTACCCACGATGGTTTTTTACTTTGGGCACAGGCGTTTTGGGCTGACAGGAACTCAGACAACTCTCTGTGTCATAAATACTAAGAGAGCAAGCTGTCCCAGACAGAATTAGCCAATTGTATCCCTCTCTCCCCAGTTGCTACCAGCTATTTCGCTGCGGCAGAAAATTCCCAATATCAGCATTTAGTGAAGCCTTGGAGCTGCTCTGTGTTACAGCTTGAGCTGAACAGGAGCCTAGCACAGAGCAAGAAATCTGATACAGATTCAGGGCTGTCAGCTCTAATATACAGTTGATTATTTTCATTTTGAAGAGCTAATATTTAAGGTCATTTTCAATTGAATGCATCCACAATCTGTCAGTAGTCTGTGCTGGTCATTATTTTTACTGTGTAATTCTGTCACCTACGCAATTTTCTAATTTTACTTATTTTGCCATTATCCATATTGTGTATACAGAGGTAATGTATGATATTGCTGCTTTCCATTTGTGCCTTAGATTAACGTTTTAATTCGATCAATCTGGCTTCCTTGTAACACAACACAGTGATCAATCTTACAAGACCAGAATAACAATAAAATTACATTTCTAGAATAAGATGGATTCTAAACTTATTAAATATATTCTCACTGGAATACATAAGAGTGAAAAAAAAAACTTCATCGCCTCACCTACAGAAACTGTATTTGTAATCTAGAGTCGCCCTTCATGTAGAAATTCATTATTTCTAAACTACAACTATCAGAACTCACTCTTCAATTAATTTTTCACTTTTTTGATACATTGGACCTCTTACTGCCGCTTAAATGAATAATTTGTATGGTTACTATAAATCTAATAGGATACATTTTCATGTGATGTGTTTTTGTTAAGAACTACTAAACAAATAGGCCTCTGCCTCTCATTCAGACTGCTCTTCCTGCTTGCACTAAAGCAGGATTTTACTCTTGGGTCCTCAACAATACACCTGTATTGCTTGGTATAAATTTACTGCTTTAAAGTTAGGATTAGTAAAGTTGAAATCATATCTCCAACAGACTTGGGAAAATGCAGGCCCAGTTAACAGGGCAGAGTGAGCCTGTGAGGCTGCTGGTCACAACACCTCTAGGCAAGGTGGTTTGGAAGCCAGGGATTCCACATTCCATCAAAGGCTCTGAACTAACACTGGTATATCCTAAGTGGATGACCTTAGCTCCTGCCAGGCTATACCAGGTCACTGCATCCTGTGCACTATCCCACCAGAAACAGCCCAGAAGCACCTAGTGCAGCTCTGCTGGCTGAACTGGGGGTGAGATCAGGGCAGGAATGGGGGCTGGTGGTTACAGACCTCTCTAGACCTATACTGCAGCTGGATGAGGTTTTAAGGCTAAATTCCAAGGCTGTCATTTAGATTTGGAATTCTGAAAGGTATTTACATATGGAGGACCTTCTCATTTTATGGGAGGTCTGGATTCACTCAGATTGCATGCTGGTAAGCTTTGGATTTGAACTCTGGCTTGAGTACACCATAACCCAAATTAACTGTGCTGCGTTATCTTCTAACTCTGCAATTAGCTTGTGTCACCAGCAAATGAAATGCATGAGTAATTTCTATAAGGAAATTGCTTGCCACCTCATTTATTAACATTAAAACAGATGCTATTTTATCACTGACTGATACTGGACATTAATCAGTATTTTGTCAGACTCTACATGCATATTAATATCACAGCTGGGAGGAATCTGGGGAAGTTCCTCTGTAAAATGTTGTGTGCTTTCTGCCTGATCACCTGCCAGCACAGCACCCATGGAAGTACCTGTACCCCTGCCAGTCAGCTGCTGTTTGCTACTTGAGTGCACATTTTCCCACAGATGGTATCCACCTACAGCAGAAGCTGGAAGTACAGCACAGAAGAAACAAGGCAGGGAAACCAGGCCATCCCATACCACATTCTGATCAGCCTCTTTCCTTAGAAATGAAGAGCCATAATAATTCAACCCTCTAAAACTATAGGTACTCACACAGTTTGTAAAATAATTCATATTTAGATGTGTGAGTAAAGTGTCATTTATATGTTGAGTGATGGGCAAGGTGCTGTGTCAGGACCATGAAGATTTCTAGATAATTTTTTTGCCTTCTATTCCCAGGATCTCCTTTCCCTGACCTCCACAATTAGTCCTGTTTTCCAAACCATATATGTACTTTTTTATTAAGCTAATTTCTAAGTGAGGCATATGGACCAAAGAGCAGGACTAGCTCACATACAGCTTATAGTCTCTCATAAGCTCCAGGAAATGTAACCAGCAACAACTGCTGCTTTGCATTTGATTTAAAAGAACTGAAAGTGGAGAGAGGGAGGGAGGTAAGAAAACACTAAAGTATTTCAAATACCAATTTTCAGGTGAATTATCATGGAAAATGGCCTGGCAGTCAAATGAGGATTCTTATAGGAAAATTTCTTATAGGAAAATTATCAGGTTCAATAACTGGAAAATTATTCATGTTAGTTAAAATAAGGCTTAGAATTAAGTTTTAAAGTTTCTGGGAGTTCCAGAAGGTCCATGAAGAGGAGAAGAGTTAAAGAAGTTCATCTCACTAACCCCTTGAGTTTTCCTTGTGTACAGGAGTACCCTGAGACCTGCAGAGAACCAGCCTTTCTGTCCCTGCTGCCCATAATGCCATGGACAGGAGCTGGAATTCCTACCAGCTCCTTAAGGCTTGGCTTGTCCTTCCCAGCCCTGCTGCTGAGCACCCACAAAGGGAAGCAGCAGCACTGCAGTGCCTTCAGGAATGTCGTGGTATCTGGGCACCACTGTCAGGCTGCTGCTGAAGGGAGGCAAGAGGATAATCCTGTGCGTCCCAGCTCAGGAGTGAGTCCTGTGCATGCAATGGGCTGTCAAAGGGAGTTCTGAGAGGGAAGTGCTTCCCATCTGGGAAAGGCTTGGGTTGGATCCCTGGGCACTGGAAAAAATACAGCAAGATGGATTGTCTGTCTTGGGGTGAAAGAGTGAGAGTTGTGCACACTTTACAGAAATGTTTGAAATGTGCATGGAAGCACAAGCTTTCATCTTATTACAGAATGTACAAGACAGAAGGATTTAGCAGCGTGAGACCAGTATCAAGCCATTAACCCTTACTACAGCATAAATCTGTAGCAAGCAAAGGGGTTTGAAAGTACTTATAGCTTTGCTTTAGGTACTAGAAATTTGTAATAATCAGGACACCAAGTCCAGTTCAGCTATGAAACTCAGTGTCCAGTGAAAGTAAATGAAACTAAAACACCTTGTTGCAAGTAATAGTGACAAATCTTTTAGTCTGTGTTCCAGACTCCTTCACTAGACTATTTTTCCTGCACGGGTGCAAAGCAGTTTGGTTAATGATCTTAAGCTAATAATTTGTAGCAGAATCAACAGCATGAAATTCATAATACCTTTGAGGTGTCCTTCACGTTACAGATGTGACACTAATTTAGTTCCATGACAGTGATCACCACACTCATTACTTATTCCACAAATTAATACTTAAAAATGAATGGGTATCTATCTGCTGAAGTTATAAATTTGGTGATATTAATTATGAACAGAAATAAAATTTTTTGGGGGTTGGGGTTTTTTTCAATCTAATGATTCTTTAGTTGCACAGTAAGTAGGATACCCACGCACATTTTTGTTATTTTGTTGGGATTTTTGTTTTGATTTTTTTTTTATTTTAATGGTAGATTCTTATTCTGTCTAACTGAAAACCAGGAAATATGGCTTACAGTTACAGAATATTTCTTTCTTTCTGCTACTCTGTTTTGTTGTCTTATTTCTTTGAAAGGAAGCACTATTGTAACTTCTTAATGAGTGGTTGAAGAGCTAGCTAAGAAGGTTATCTCTATCTATTGCAAGTAACTCCTTTCAGAGATCTTCAGGGACAGCTTCTTCCAGGCATGGCAACTACAGTTTTCCTCTTCATCACCTGGGGAATCAAGCTGAAGTAAAGACATTTCATATTAACGTTGATTAAGAAATGACCTTTTCCCTTTTTACAACCAGGTGTGCGTACCTTTATGTTAAGATTTTTTTATGCAGGCCATAAGAACAATTACATCTTTCACTGATACGATTGATCTACAGCCTTTCTTGTGTTATAATTTAAGTCCATTTGATTTTAGTGTATTGATTCTGTGAAAACCTTTCATATGTTCTCAGTGACTTTTAGTCTCTCTCAAAACATTTGTTTGGGTTTTTTTAATATATATCTAAACTATTCTGACTTTGTCTGAAAAGTCAGGATTACACATTATTTTGCAGTGAAATGCTGTCTTCTGCATTTTTAGATCATCAGTTTAAAAATTACTTCCATGTGCTACTGGAATACAGCCACTTCTGGAGTAAGACAGACCAGCCACTTACAGAAACTGAAGTAGTATGTGTTGGCCAACTGAGATGACAGAGGAATGAGATGCTGTGCTGTGGAAGGTATTTGTGTTGTCTGGCATATCTGATCTAGTTTGCTGCTTTCCTTGGAGAATTCATGATGAAGTCTGGCAGTACATCACAGCATTTATCATCAGTGTTTTGTTATAATTTGTAGAAATTCTCACAAAGTGGAGTTTAGTGTTGACAATTTATGCTGTGATTTCTTCAGGGATTTCTACAACATGCTCAAGACAAATGCAGATTCCTGAATGATTCTTTTAACTGCTCAGAGGAAAGTCAAAGCACTCCCATTCTTTGAGACTAACCCAGGACTGCAGCCTTGCCCTCTCTGCCCTGAAAGGCATCTGGAATTACCCAGTGAATCAGACTTGAGAGAGATCACTACATTTGCAATAGAAATTTTAAGCAAGTACTTCTTGGTGAAAGGGGTTTGTGAGCAGATGATGAAACGTTGCACTGAGGCCTTGTTTCAGACTGGCTCCAGCTCTTCCCAGGTCATCCAGCAGGACAAATGGGATCAGCACTGGCTGTGGGCAGGAACCCCTCAGTGCTGGGCTAGTGCTGGGTGGGCAGGTGAGACCTCTGTCAGCATCAAGATTGCTGATGTCATACAACTTTGTCTGCATTCATATTGGTATTGTGTGACTAATGTAACTTTGGTCTAGCACTGAAGTTCTGAAGACTCTCCCTGTATCACTGATCCATAGTGGGAAAACCTTAACCAGACCTGGGGTCTGCATCCTGAACACAGCTGGAGGCACAACCCAGCTAGAAAAAGTGCACAAGCTGTTCCTTTATACAGCAGCTTCCACTGACACAACTTGCGCTGCTCCTGCCTCGTGTGACTCAGCCCCTGCCACGCCCAAAATGGTGATTACAGGACATTCTCTGGGCCCAAATTCACGGCGTGGGGTTTAATGGGGATTATTTAGGAAGCTGCAAGATTGGCATTCATGTGACAGAGGTACAATAATGTTAATTTGAGTTGCACAGAAAGTTCAATTTAGAAACTAGTCACTGTGAGAATACTGTTCCTCTATTAATTTGAGGGGAACTCAAAAAACAAATTAGAAGTAATGTTTTCCAGTACTTCTTTCTTCAGATTAATTTCATGCCAATTATTGCATTACTTTTAGCTGATAAATATTCAGAGGCTAAAAGAAAGCAACAAGATGAATTAATTCTCCCACAGTACAAACAAAATTTTAAAATATTTTCTATAACATAATTAAATGCTGTTTGTCATTTTCAGAATGAGATCATGGGACATCTTAATTAATTGCTTTAAGAGGACTGAAGACTTGTTGCAGAGCAAAAAGATTAAAAGATTCAGATATTTATCTGTAACATTAACTTTGTTGGCTAATAATGGTTCCAAAATCAATCCTACCTGCAGAAATCCGGTGGCACCATGCCATAAACATTTATCCTGTCACAGAGCTCTAATGCGATAGTCATTGTGAACCAGCCCGTGCTAAGCCAAGTGTTGGATATCTTCCTGGAAGCAAAAACATAATTAAGTTTCTAAGCTGGCAAATAATTCTTGATGTTTATTTATTTATTCATTAATTCTGAAGCAATTTCTCGAGATTTTCTTCTTTCTTGTAAAAGCCTTTGAAAACTGGGCAACCAAGACTACTGTGCTCATCCATTTCTGGTACCTCCTGTCAGTGGAGTAATCTGGGCAGAAACTTTCCTTGCTGTAAGTAATTTTAGGCACAGCAATGTTAATATTTTGCTGACCTTTTGACTTGGTTTCTAGAAGCTCCCATCCCCTCACTGTGATGCTGGTAGGAAATTCTTTAGCTGGTTGCAGCTATGACTGTCCCACAGCCAGGCTGGGAAATCTTCATCCTAGGAACCACCCCAGGTGCCATCCCTGCCCGAGGGAAGCCTTAGAATGGGAATGACAGCACTGACAGAGAGCCCTCTAAGGCAGTGCCTCTCCTGCCTTCACTGCAGGCTGGGACATGGCTTTAAAAGAAGCTCAACTGATCCCAGCATTAATTATGCAAAGTAGGAGATACCACCCTGTAACTGCTCACAGATGTAAGGGATTTACAAGTTGTGTTTAAATTTTGCTGTATCACAGGTTCTTATCTGCAAAGTGGTAACAGTAATGTTTCCTGCTCCTCTCGTGCTTGGCAGTGCTGTTTAGTTTCTAAGAGCTGGGTTCTATGATGGTTACTGGATGCCTGGCATGTGCACTGGAATTCCCAGTCCTTTTTTAAGTTCCTGCACTGGCTCTATGTTGTGGGAGAGCTGGCACTCTTGGAATGGGAGGATCAAGGAAATGCCAGCAAAGAAAACATCTTAAAGGTGTCACAAGGGCACATGTAGGGACTGGCACCCCTCTTAGACACAGAGGCACAGAAAGTCAGGTGTTTGCTCCAGAGAAAACGAGTTCACTCAAAGGTCTCCTTTCAAATGCTGTTAAAGAATCAGGCAAGAGTTCTCCCTAATCCCCTCACCCAGCTAGGAAAGTCCCACAGGAAGAAGTCCAAGCTTGTGTTATTTCCAGCCCAGAATCCTCAGATTCCTGCTGACAGCCTGTCACAGTGACAGGCTCTCCCTTCATCTCCTACTAAAGCTGTGGCACCAAGAGAGCAAGTGCAGGCTCTGGGAAGGCCTGGGCACTCTACCAGAATGTATTAGCATGGGACCTACGTTAATCCCATTCCCCCACACCTGTATCTGCCAGACACCTGTGAAACTTTGTCACAGCCCCCACAAAAAGCACAGCAGAAAACATGAGATTCTCTTCAGAGAAGTCACCAGGTTATCCCAGGTCCTGGCCCAAGTTCCAAAGCCATATTTTACAGTTTACCCAGTGATAGCAGGATGTGGAACAGTCTTGGAAGCAGGGACCTGAGGCCACAAAAGCCACTGCAAGCAAGTGCCAGCAATCACTAACATCTAATGCAGCTGACAGGAGCCACCACGCCGCTTCCCCAGCTAATGCTAAACAAGCTGGTTCCAAGTAGGTCACCTACAGGGCAGTAGGAGGAGACGTTTGGAGCACTGTCAGATTGAGGAATGCCTTGTACCAAGGTTTCCCATTTCCTCAGGGAATCAGACTACTGCGAGAAAAAAAAAAAAAGTGGTGGCGTCTGTGCCAGCTGCTTAAAAGACATTTCTAAACATAAGGGAATTCTTTAACTAAATATGCCTGGAGGATGCTGAGAAGCCACAGTAATTTGTCCTGTCCTTAGTGGATCACCTGGTAATGTATAAACTCCTGAAACACACATTTTTACTGCTCCTGACACACAGACTTTCAAGCTAAGCTAGCATTTGGAGAATGACATGTTATAAGCATCTCATTATTTCCAATTATGGGCCCTTATTTATTTTCTGACTGTGCACTGAAGCTTGGGGGTGGTGGTGCAGTTTGTCACAATGTCATAGCTGGGTCATAAACTCAGTGGGAGGCCTTCAGGCACAGCAACAATATAAAACAGTAAGTAAGAATTTTTGCCTCAAAATTATTAGGCAAGAGAATGGTAGGGAAAAGCCTAAAAAATTTGCTTCTCTGCCACCTGACAGTTTCTGAGCTCTGAATCACTAGATAATTCGGGAACACGTTCAGGCTAAGAGTGCTCTGGAGCTTGCACAAGTCCACTGTTTCAGGTGCCCAACACTTACATTCCAAAACCAAGGGAGCAATTACAGCCAGGACATGACCTTTGCACTGGCAGGACACCCAGCTAGGCTCTCTGCTGGGTTCATTTTCTTTCTGCTTACACACCTAGGCTGTCATTTAGTGTTTTCAATAAACAGGAGAACAACTGAATATAACTAAACTGGCTTAGAAGCTCAATCATAGAATAGAGATTTAAAAATTCATTCAAGTACCACTCTGCCCGCTTTAAATACTGTCTGTAGGACAGCAACACAGAAACAAGGTTACAGTGTCTCACATTTCATAAAAGATCTGAGAAAGAGTCCAACAAAAGAATACTGTTTTTATACCTAATCAGCAGTAATGAGAGAATATGAAGAACTGTCATGTGCTTATTAGGGGAAATTATCAGATATTCTTTTATATGATGAACTAACATGCTGTGCTGATAATTCTGTAGTGCACACTAAATTACAATTAAAGGCCTTTCTGCTCCACCAAAATCTCATTTATAATCTCTGTGGAAATACTCTTCCTGCAGTTATTTCATTTATGCTGCTTTTATCTAATTACTATAATATTGGTTTTGAATCATATTTTCTTAATGTACCCTTATTCAATTATAAAGTTATTTTCAAGTACGTTTACTTTATAATGCCAAGTATATTGCTCTGCAGCCTTTGTCTTTCACCATGCTATTTAACTGGCAATGTTTTCTGAAGGTTTTTCTTAATTTCAAAATAATTTTTTCCAAAAAGCACAATACATCCAATTACCTTTTTTCTCATCATTTTCAAGATGGAAATGAATAGTCTGATTCTTGCAAGCTTGCAATCATGCTTCTCTCTCCCTCCTTTGTTTTTTGTAGGCACTAATGTCAAGAGCTCAGCAGAAACCTCCTGGGGAACAGCAGCATTCTGGACCATACAATGTTCTGCTCCTGCCCTCACCTGAATTTTCTCCCTTACAAATTCTTTCCTACCCATGTTTCTTTTCATCTTTCCTCTCTTCTGTGCAGCTTATTCATTTATTTTCATCTCCCGTTTTAATCTTCTTAGCCCTTCAAGTATGCTGTCTGTGCCCTCTAAAATCAACAGGGCCTGTTCCTCAGGCTGAATTTTGCTGGCATCTGAGTGCCCTTGATTCACACAGGGAGTTCAGGGTGCCCATGACTGAGTTCACTATGAATTTGTTACAATGTCATTAATGGCTCAAATACCTTGAGAATATTTCAGGAGCTGAGCCCAGTGCCTGTGCAGAAAAAGAATTGCTTTCATCACACACTCACTACAGGCCTCTGGCTCTGGATGGGTGATGCAGAACCAAAAGGAGCAGCTTGCCTGAAGTTGCACAGCATGTGTCAGAAAAAAACCAGGATCCTGGCAATGTCAGGGAAGGAACAGGGCTCTGGGTCCCCGTGGCAGAACTCAAATTGTGAGAGTGAAGCAGGGAAGGAAACTGCTCCTCAGAACTGGGACAGCACATGATCCTACCCTGCATCACCAAAAGCATAATCTAGCAAAGGAGGTGGCAGTGTGCATTCCTTGTGTCCAGGACCTCCCCCTGGGGCTCATGCTGGCCAGCTGCAATTGCAGCTTTGCTGACTTTCATGCCTTTGTAAACACTGAGCACACAGATACCCTCTGCACATTTCTTGAAGGGTTCAAATGCTTAATTCACCTTCTTGCTTTGCTTTACTCTGGAAAACACAAACACATCTCAATTGGCAGGGTATGTCCCCTTGTTATCCTTCCTTCTTGTTCTAGCAGACACCCAAATATACCAACCGGAAGATGAAGAGAAGAGCCTTTAATGTTACAAAACTGACCAAGGTACTGAGTGCTCTGGTTTGAGCCTGAGTCAGCCGTGAACTCAGATCCACTGTAAGTGAACAGAGCTCTGCAAGCAAACCATGTGGGTTGTGACAAAGGCAGCAAACGCCAAGCAAACACCAAGCAAACACTGCCTTCAGCTAAGAGGATACAAGTTTCCTCTAACATGGGTTCTGCCTTTCCCATGTAGCCCAGAAAAAGAAATCTGTGCTGGAGTCCACAAGAGGATCGATCCCTGTTCAAGCTTTGGTGTGTATGTTTTGTATTTGTAAGGTAGCCCATCTGACTGTGAGTTACTGCACAATAAACCTACCTCTTCATTTGTATCTAAGTGGGGACCCTGTGTCATTTTTACAGCAGCATATTTAATAAGTAAAAAAATAGAACTTCATTAAAAATAAATATCTTTCGTGCTGGAAAGTCTTTGGTTTGAATGCCCATTTTCAAACATTATATCTGAAAATACTCAAGTACTGCAGTGGGTCACTTACTACAAATTTGATTTGAAGATCAGCCTACAAGTCTCATAAACAGTCTCATAAAGATGTAACTATCATAATAACTTTCCATTTTCCAGTTGCAAATGTAAGATGAACTGTTCTGAAGCACCTAATGTATGACTAATGTTTATTTGTTTTACAAGAAGCTTTACAGCTGCAATGTTCCAAGAATGCTTAAATTCAATAAACAGCTATTATAATTCACTGAATGGTGGCATTTCCTCTATAAGAAAACATAACCTATCCATTCTAATTTTTCAGAATCAGTGAAAAAAACTTTAAGGTATATTACCCCAAAGTGAGATTTAAACAGCTCCTGCCTCCTCGACTCTATAAACTGTACATCCAGACTCTGGTATTCTAGGCTGATGAGGCAATACTCCATACAAATCATTTTGATGCGTATTTTTTACTTATGTTACCAGTTATGTTATTTGGCACGTCATGCCACATTACAACCCATGAGGCAGAGAATTTAATGGGCAGGATTGTCCCTCTGAGCAGATCCGAAATCGGTATATATAAACTGCATTATTTTACTACTCTGTGACATCCCCTAGGTGTATCCATGTAAGTTCTCACCTGTCTTTTCCAGTCTCCCGTTTAAAAAGGTCATCAAATTGAAGCATCTTGTGGCGAGAAATCATATACACTTTTAACTGAGGCAGTATCTGGTTCATCAGCTGCAGGTTATTGTACACCAAGCCTTTGCCATCTCTCCTCATGTAGCTGCTGGGGCCCCAGAAGATGAACACAGCACCATGGCTCATATTTAAGAGTTCGTTGCGGTTTCGCAAAATCCTCTGGATGCTGGAGTGTGCAATGACCCGGAGGCTGGTTTTGTTCCCAACGTCTTTTCCGTAACCCCGCGTGGGCGCATCGTTCATCCGGATGACGCACTCGCTCTGGTCGATCCTGTCCCCTTGTCTGCTCCCCAGGAGGTGTCCTGAGCTGGTGACCAGAGCACAGCTCTTGCAGTGCATCTTCAACGGCTGCAAAGACATAGGCACTTCACAGTTACCTCCACACACCTCCCCTTTCACTGTCTTGCTGTGTTTTACATGTTCATGGCATATTTCACAGCAAAAACCTCAGAGCAATGTACATACATCTCTGCCGGCAGTCTTCCCAAACAGCTGGGGACCCATTACCTGTACATTTTTGATTTTTTGGGGGGAATATGGTGTAGATGTAGATGTACAGCCTTCAGTGCTCCTCTGTGGAGCTAAGCCCATCGTGTAAATCCTCCTTTCCACTGCTGCTTCATAAACAGACATCACAACAGCTTCTCTACTCTTCCCAACTGGTTAGGATTGTACTTCTTCCACTTGCCATAACAGCTATAATTAGAGTATTTTTTATTCTTCTGCCTAATTTTTTTCTCAGGAAATAATAAATCCTAAGTCCTCAGAAGTTCATGTGTGAATAGCTTTTCAAACCCTGGGTCAGGACATTTTGCTAAGGGAAGAGATTGATACCCTGGCCCAATCCTTCCATGCTATTTGCAAGTTGTGCCACAACCACTGCAGTGCTCTCATACCTCCTTTATGGTTCAACAGTCAGAGCTGGTCAGTAATGTCTGTGGGTATTTTACATGGCAGTGAGTTAGTGCACTGAACCTTTGCTACCTTGTCAGGTCATGTTTGAAAGTTACACAGTAAAATGGAATGGGAGGCGCCTGTTCACTGAGTGCTGACCCAATGGAAGCACAAGAGTAAAACAAGCTTTCATGAAAATGAAAATGCATGATAAATCATGTTACTGAAATATGCCACCACCACAGGTATCAATTATAGTGTATGTCACTATCTACTGCTCAGCATGAGAAATAAAAGGAGCAAGGGTTAACAGTATTCCCAAAGTGCTGCTTTCTAACAAGAATACAATAAACTGTGAGGTAAATAAAGACTGTTTGAGTGTGCCTTGGTAACCCTTTGGGAAATAGTATCTTCCACTTGGTGTGTATCTTAGTGTCTTTGAAAAATAACAACCAACAACAACAAGGCAAACAAACAACAATACCCATCAACCCCCCAAAATACCAAACCAGCCCAACAAAAAAACCCATCAGAAAAACCCCACAGAGACTTGCACTGCAGTTGTTTGATCATTCTGATCTACACCTATACAGGAATCCAATGACTAAATCAGTCTGCAGTGAGGCACAGCTTAAAACTCTAAAGCTGAAAAGAATGCATGATGTAAGGTTTGAAACAATCTCAGGCCCCTGTTTCAAAATGCTTTGGCCCTGAGTACTTGATGGGAGTGTTTTACTGTAGTAACTTGGTTTTAATTTTGAAGGTACTAAGTGGTTACAATTACAGTCTGAGATTTTTTTCTTCTGTGAGACTAGGTCATGAATGCTTAATGCTTTTTAATTAAAGAAAAAGTACACAATCTGCACAGTGATTCAACCAGTAAGCCTTGTATCTCCATCTCTCCATCTCCCCCAATAAACAAAGTCCCTTTCACATCTGTAGACTATAATCCAGAGCTAATGGTATGGGTGAAAATGTTCATGCCTTTGTGAGCCAAGGTTCCTAATGCAGTATTTACATGCATTTGCCTTTAAGCTTTCATCTGCCACTTTGATGAATTACCTAGTGAAAAGCTCTAAGGTGAACTAGCTGCTCCACCACCATGCTTGGGAAAGCAAGACAAAGTGCTAATGAGGTTAAAGGAAATGCAGTCAGCACCAATGTGAACTCACACAGGTTTGATTATCCACATAGCAAGGCATTTTCACCTAAACAATCTCTGCTGCTGTCTGGCCTACTGAGCTACAACTTCCTTGTTTCTTTTACAAAAGTCTGCCACAGAATCCATCAACTGTTAGGAAACAAGGGCGGCCATCAGCAGAGCTGTGGAAACTTGGGGGAAGGGTCTGAGGCTACATAATGAACATGAACACCCCCCAGAACATCTGTCCCAGACCTTGTTTGAAACATGTTCCTTCTGGGAAAAGTCTTTAGACTGAAACAGTCAGGTATTGCCTAGCCACTTCCTGAATGATGCATGGGGGCTGAGCCCTTGTAGCTGCTCTAGGCAAGTAATTTTCAGTCGCCTCACTCAGATTCTTTCAGCTGAAGTCTACAAAACTCGCACCTAAAAATTGTCAGAGGAATTCACAGTGAACAGCCACAACATTCTCACACCAGCTGTTTATAATGCTTTGACAACAGTGAAAACAAGGGGGGAAAAAAGCCATAGGCTGTAATATCATCTCATTGGGAGGCAGCGGTGGCACCAGAAATGTCATCTACTTAAGCAATAATAATGGAGGCACGAGGCAGTTCTTTGGGATTGATGACCAGCTGGAAGAAGTTGATGACCTGAGAATAACCAGGGGCCATTAAGCCAGAAGAACATTAACTCCACAGAAAACGCTGTTACAGTAATTATTACAGTGATATTTTGGGAAAAAAAAGCAAAGTGAAAAAAAGCAAACCCCATGAAATATGAGTTATGTTTCAGGGGCCTTGCTTCAAAAGGGATGGGGTGAGAGGTAGGTGAGTTTTACAGCATCTTTGTTAATTACTTTGAAGTGTAACATATCATGCATGTAAAAGCTGCTGACATTGAATCATAGCCATTATTAATAAGCAGCCACAGTTCTTGTGTACCTGAACTCCATGGACAGCACCTTTGTGACAGGGCAGAGCACATGGCTACTGCTACAACACGTTGGGCACTTGGACAGCACATGAGCCTAGTACTGTCCAAAAAAACTGCCCAAAGCACCTCTCAGTTCCAGTCATCTCAAGACACACATGGAGAGAGGGAGAACAGAGGTTACAGTACAACAAGCTCACAGTGTAGAGCCCCAGAAGATGGCAAATCAGCTGGTGCTTTTCAAGGATAGATGGGCTATCCCAAGGGAATGAAGGCAGCAGGGGAACTTTGTCATGGGGTAAATAAACCCCCTAAAAGCACCTTTGTGCCCACAGGGAGTAAGTGCAGCTTTGCACAGCTACAAGTATTCCCACAGGCCAAACTGACTCCTGGCCACTCCCACAGATTAATCCAGAATTACAAATATTACAAATGCCTGATTTGGTTAATGAAACAAAAAACAATGCCACGGTTGTTTCTGTATTTTCCAATTTGAGGCAATTTGCTTTGTTATTGACTTTAAAATCTATGTTGTCCAATGATCGAAAAAATGTTATTTTCAGACACTTTAGTGCTCAAGTGCTCGAGAAGAATAAATTGAAAAATGTTGTTCCTGATCCAAAATATGTTATGCTCAGACATAATTATTTTCTTTGTGATGAAATCAAATAAATTTTTTGCATATAGAAGTCCTTTGATTTTAAAGCCAAGATTTAGAAGACAGCTCTCTCCAGTAAAATCATGAACACTGTAAACCACACTTTTTCTTATACTGAGTACTTAATGACCTACTTTAAAGACCCCTGGGTTTGGATCACTTCATTATCAGTAGTGTAAAAATTTCTGTTCTACAAATAAAAGCCAGAGTATTTTATCTTGGCAGTGATGACCTGGCCACAATAACAACAACAACAACAACAACAAAATTGAATCAAACCAAATGAGCAAACCCACAAAAACAAAAACAAATCAAACCAAATGAGCAAACCCACCTCCCCAAAAACTCCAAACCAAAACAACAAAAGAAGACCTGGAGGGAGAACAGCTCACTACTGAGTTCAGCAGAAAAAGACCACCTGTCAGTTCATGAACACCAGCACTGCTCATGGATACATCTGGAAACATCACAGATAACTGCAAAGTGTATTGGGAGACAAGAGATACTATGAAAGGTTAAAGAATATCTTAATTTGGTTTTGATGGACGACCTTTAACTAAGCACTTGAGACAAAGTGCAAAATGCTTCTCTTCAAACTGCAATACCTCTGGATGTTACCTCAGTATTTGCTTTTTGTGTTACTTGCCTTGTGCACAGAACTTATTCAACATTTGCGAATGAACCCTGAGTTCACACCATGTTCAATGTAATTTATTACTTATGGCTTGCTCTTGATTGCTGCATCATCAGCCACCACAAAAACCACTGAATAATTAAGGCTTTGCCAGTGATACAATATTTTGTCCTGGCAGCTTCAATTTTTTTTTTTTTACTTTCTTATAGCTTTGAGCAGCTCTGAGGTTTCTCACAAGCTGCTGGCTTGGAACCACTGCTCCATCAGGCTGGCTGCTCCTTCCCAGTGCTCCTCTCCCAGAGGCTTGGAGGAGAATCCCTCTGTCACAATTATATCCTAAGCTCTGCAGGAGCTCCAGCCATGCCCAGCCCATTGCTGGCACATCACGAACAGCTGAATGCTCCAGCTCTGGTGAGCCCCTGTCATTCAGCACTGCCCCATGTGTAAAGCTTCTGTCATTATGTTCGTCCCTCATGACAAGCTACATGTATTGTGCCTCTTTCCTTAGAATTTTCCCTAAAAGACTGAAAACTCTAAGACCAAATCTGCTTTTCTTTGAGAGATTCCCAACAACCACCTTAAAGCAGAATAGAAACCCTGAGGCTTCACATTTGCCAAGTGACTTGTGCTCTGTAAGCCAATGCAGCAAGCTGTGGGGCTCAAGCTGTCTCATTAGTGAAGCACAGCTGTGCACTTCAGAAGGGATTTCCACAATGTGAGGACTCCAGGAGACATGATCCTGTGAAAATAATGCAGGTTTCCTGATTATTTTTGGTTTGTAATATATTGGTGGAACGGTGCTTTCATAATACTGAAAACAGTGCTTTTGTAATACTTTCATAATATGAAAGGAATAAAAAATTAAAGCACCAAAACCAAAACAAATACAAGCTGAAAGAGATTTGCTATTTTTCACGTCCCATCTATGAAATGTTATCAAGCCAGTCTTCTCTGAACAGTGGAAGTCATTCAGATGCATATTGGAATACTGTAGGTAACACTTCAGTGTATAAAAAGCTGCAGCAAAAAATGCAAACTGAAACACCTAAAGCATGAGAAGACTTTTCAACTTCCACTTGCTGAGGTAAATGCTCTTTTAAAGTCCCTGAGTTTTGATTTTGTGGTGCCAAGTTTGGATTTAAAAGATTATTTTGCTTTAACCATGACATTTTCACATGTGTATTCATACACAGAGCTTAATTTCTACACTCTGCATGCCAGCTCAGACTTCCCCCTCAAGTTTCATAAATTTTGATTCTATAGCGCTTATGCTAGATAAGAGCACTTTATGCAGGTACAGAGTGGTTTAAAAGAGGGAAAAAAATCCTCTTAGCAAATACATTTATAATTATTGTTGAAGTACACTTTTGGAACATTAGAGAATTTACAAGGAAAACAAACTGCACTATCCACTGAACTAAAAGCACTGATTGTCTTCAAAACTGTGACTGATATCTCACAAGTAAATAGAAAGGGTTAGGAGATACCACTTGCCCAACACTGTTAATCCTTATGCAAATCCAAATAACAAGCATTTGCAGCGAAACTTTGCAATTCAAAACAGGTCTGGCAAGTCTGCTCATATTGTCTGCTATTATCATAAAGATAAATGCATGTCTGTTTAAAAAGATAAAAGATAAAACAAATGAATTTCTTATTACTTCTCTTTGTTTCTTGGGCTGTGGAGCTTGAATATGCAAATATTGTGGAAACATTAGCATTGTCATTTCTCATTGATTCCTCTGAGTTAGTTATATAACTGGACTCTGCCTTCAGATATTGGAAAAGACAGTGAAATAGCCAAACTCCAGCACATGCATTCCTCACAGTACTGATCACAGCACCTTATGTTTTATTCTGCCAAGGAATCAATTTTTTTTTTTTTGCCATGATACCCTACTGAGGGGCATCTGCAAAACCTGTAGGAAAAATATAATAATCCTATTTTCAAAAGGTCCTTAGACAGATCTAATTAAATTTCAGAACATGAGGCTATATTATGAAGAGGGAAAAAACCCAACAAATGCACTCCACAAAGCTTTCACTGGAGCAATTTTCTTAGAAAAAGTACCGTTAAGCACATTAGTCAGTGAAGAGTCTTCTGCTTGTGTGAAGTGTTTTCCGGCACATTAACTCCTTTTCAGGGGACTGCCTGCTAGTCAAAGCTTCCATTAGATTAATTAAAATATGGCTTCTCTCACTGGAAAGAAAAGGCATGAGTTTGGTTACAGGACATTGACCACCTACAGAAACTGAGCCCTTTCTAGTTACATAAAATACATGAGCAGAGGCAGCAGCACAGGAGATGAACAGGGTAACTTTTGGTATATGGGGCACATTTCTCTTCTTATTTTAGACGCAGGATTACCAGGTGCTGATGTTTTCCCCTAAGCCACCTGAAGTGAATATAAGGTGCAACCTTGCAAATTGTCAGCACATATAAAGCTAAGATTTAGAGAGTAGTTTCCATCCTGAAACCTATAAATGTGTCCCATGAGGAAGATTAGTATCAATCATAGGCTTATTGGAGAGGGAGATAGGATACAATGATAACCTGAAGCTATCAACTAGAGTAATGGTCTCAGAAGAAAAAGCAATCAGAAAAAGAAAAGAATATCCTCAATGAAAGGCAGAAGTGGAAAATCAGGCAAGAATGTATCATGTTGATGAACATGAACTGTTACACAAGCAAGGGTGTCATGTGAACAATATACAGGCTCTAACGGAATGGTTATTGCCTAATGTTTATCTTAAAAGGAGTGCAAATAGACATCCATATTAAATCAAACTGCTTTACTTTTGTTCTGCAGCTAAAGTACTTGCACTAAAATGAAATAAAGCCACAGGCATGGTGTCTTAACTATGCAAATTGTTATCACTGAAGTGTCAGAAAACCAGAAATTATAACGATCTCCAGGAAAGGTACTGGACAGTTTGGATTATTGCTTCAGAATGTTTTCACATCAACCTCTCTGCTTTGCTTTGGTATGTTTCGGCACTTCTTTCCACTTTAAATACTTCATGTAAGTATGCCCTCATATGCTCTCTCTGCACCTGTCATGGCTATGCAGGATATTTTTTGAGCTTAAACCTTCACAGGGTCCCTTTTTTATCTAATCCAATGGCAAGCATCACTGGTCTTTAAAGTTTGTGCTTAAGTTTTCAAATTCAAGCACTCTTTTCTTTCTGTGACACTATCTGGCTCATCCAAATGCATCTAAACTCACTACAACTATTATCTCTACAAGGCAATAATGTGATGGGCATTGCAAGGATAAAGCAAGCCCTCCCAATGGTATCCAGTTTTAATAGAACACAGCACAGCATGCAGAGCCACTAGAACAGGCCAGATGAAATGTAAGACCAAATCTCTAATTCAAAAGTTACTGACCCCCACAGAAAATTTTTCTAAAATATATTTTGTCTTGTATTCCTCTACCTAGTTGAAGTAGAGTGAAATAAAAAATAACACTGCTTATTCCTTTGAAAGGCCTTTGTTGAAAAGTTTTGTTCAAAAGTCTTTCCTTCAAAATCTGCCAAAAATGTTCAGCCTCGTGGTCTTTTGATTCTCCTGTGGTAGCTCCATGTAATCTTCATCACCTTGTCTTATGTAAACCAGGCTGTTCTACATCCTCTTACTTCTGTCCCTCTGACTTAACAGCACACTAGAAACTAGAGAACAAAATTAAAGAAAGCAGATTTAAACCCTTTTTTTCCCCCACCCCCAGAAGATACTGCATCTGAATTTAAAATGTTTTTCTGAGGATGCATCAGATTCAATAATACACAAAGTTGTACCACCTCCACAGCAGGATCCCAAGGCAGCCTCCATAATCAGTGGCATATTGACACCAAAGACAGATGCTGGAAACAGGTACTGGGAGCTGAAGTGGCCAAAACATCCATTTAACTTAGGAGTGACAGGTTGCAGAAACACACTGCAAATTTCTCCCATGCACACATGTAGGAAAGAAAGAGAGTGTTTTGTGCTAAAGTATTTGTATATTTAGTTTTGGACAAAAACCAGATGCAAAGAAAACATCTTGAAGACTGACATATAAACATCTGTATATCTGCAATTACATATCACTACAATTTTAACTGATTTTGGACTACAACTACATTTGAAAAATAAATATTTTAATTCAGGGGTCAGCTCTTTCAGTTTTGGGGGTTTTGTTAAAAGGTCTCAAGCATTCAAAATATGTCTCTCCAATTGTTCACTATTACCACAGTCCTGAGTAGGAGAAAAAAATAAACACATTTATCCAATCAGGATGTTTGTATTGAGTCTATTTGTCTGCATGCAGGTTAATATGAAATTAAACACTTTGTAGATGGAAACATTTAACACTGAAATGAATCTGCCAGTGAGGGTTAATTAGACAATCAAGTACAAGAGCTGGCACTCTGTCTGGCATTGCTTCTCCAAAGAGGTGCTCTTCAGTTTACAGCAGAGTGCCAAAGCTATGTTCTGTGTGGGTGAAAAGGATGAGGCTAACTGGAATCTCTGGAGGAACCACTGAAAAAGCCTAGCTGGAGAGAAAGGAAGGTGTCTCTCAGAGGAAGACACCCTGAGCTGCATGGCAAATGAGAAAAAAACCCTCAAAAACTGAGTCAGGGAAGAGCTGATAGCAAGTCTGCTAATTACAAGGCAAGGGCCTGACTTTGCTAGAAGTAAAGTCTATTTCCAGATCTGTGTATTTCACAGAAGTTTAGGGCAGTGGCTTGTGGCTGTGGCACACAAATGCTTTTAAAAATTTATCCTTTACCATCAATTAATTTGAGTGAAGCATGATTCCCAAGCACCTAGTAAACACTCTTCAGTAATGCTCCTTGCTTAAAGATGTAACTGATCTAAAACTGGTGAAATGACATAACCTAAAATCACAGCTACCTAATGCATTTGGTCAAGGAATTTGAAGTGTAGGAAGGTGTGTCAGAGAGAATGCAAGAGGTAGGTTTAAAACTGATACTACAGAAATCAAGAAAAAGGAATCACCTCTTAGTGAGCAGCAGCAGAAACAAAACCTTCCTGCAAAGAGGTGAAATGTGGAATCCCAGAGTCACAGGGGATTTCTGAGTGCTTTATACACTTTATCTGCTTTTTATTTTACATTATTAGTCCTAAATTGTACTCCTTGGATGTGATGTGTGTGTCATTTAAGTGCATTTTACCTGGCAGTGGCATTGAACAATTCCTGCATTTTCCTGGGTTGGGGGTGGAGTGTATTTCACTGGATCACACCCTGGATTCATTTCACAATCAGAACAGGAGACAAAGAGAAGTCAAAAGATGGGACAAAAAGAAAAGATAGATGAATGCACAGCACTGCTGTCTTTAGTGACACTGAATGTACCTAAAATTCAGCCCAAATTGCTATGACAAGATGAGTGATGGTGGTGGTGGTGATGGAAGAATGAAAAGAAGAACATGGCAGCACGACCAAGAAGTTCTACGTTGCAGATATTTTTTCCAAGTATCTCTCAGTCTTTCATTGTTTAAAAATCACCATTACTGAATGCCTTGACTTCTAACTGATAACCTGTCAGCAGGAAGTTTTAAATTCTATAACCAATGTTTGCTTTTCAGGGCTCTGTGCCACACCTGGCTGCAGCCCAGGATTCTACTTTCATGTGAATGAACTTCCTTCAGTTTCTGCAGAACAACAGGCTCATTCTAAAGCAGTTTTTCTGCACTGGACATGTAAGTTCATCTTTCCAGCTTCACTGCCCCAAACAATGCTCACCCATCTGAACAGCACATTTTTACAAACTCAGACCTTCTCTAGAGCCACAATTTCAATTGTCAGGAGAGAGGGCAGGATATTTTCTTCTTGTAAGGGAGAAACACTGGAGTGTTGCCGACTGTTTTTTGTGTGGGAATCTGCTGCCCACATGCCCACAGTCCTGGTGCTTCCCACTCCTGGCACACCCTCGGAGCCCTGAGCTGTGCCCACCTTGCTGTGCACGCCCTGTGCAGGTGGAATGGCCGAGCCCCCAGCCTGGGGCACCCTCAGCAAGGCTCTGTGCAGGTCCTGTCAAAAACAGGATAGTTCAGTCCCTGTGCCAGCACCTCCAACCCCTCAGAACCCACTGGAGGCCACCCACAGCCCCCGGCTCTGACACTGATCTCACCAGGCTGGCACACAGTGACAAACAGGGCTGGCACACTGTGACAAACACATCTGTGCAGGACAGGGCACACCGGGGACAATCTGCCAGGAGATGGCACGAGAGCATAATCCTGGCTCAGCCACAGGCACCGGGAGACCAGAAGAGTCCAAAGCGCTCACAAGGGACAGCCACTGAGGACAGCTGGCAACCTCACACCCTAAAGGCCAGTGTGGACAAAGTGGGAATTTCACCTTGGGCAGGGCAGTGTCTGCACTGTGTCAGCCCTGCCTATTTCCCAGATCTGCACATCCGAGGAGATAAATAGGCATCCTCCCAAAAGAAAGCCCAGCTCCTGTCAGCACAGCACAGCCAGGAGGAGTCCCTGTGCTGGAAACCCACATTTGAAGAAAGGCAGCCAAACTCCACGGATGTGTCAGCACTTAATTACACCGGAGTGCAGTTCAAATCCTTCCCTCTCTGTCGTGTGTTCTGCTTCCAGAAACACACACTCAAGAAAAACAAAAGGCAACAGTGCAGGATTTCTACCCCTCAAAAATAACAATCAGGCTGTAGCCCTCCTATTATAATTAAACAGAAATTAATTACATTTTAGAGAAGGGGACAGGTTCCGAAGGCTTAGCTGGTTTCCTTTTTAATTACTGTGTAATATTGTGAACACAGCAAAAATCTTCTTTTTAACATGCTAAATGTGCTGGGGGTTATGTTTGCTTTAACAGACTGCAAAGGATGCTACATTTGCATTTAATTAAAAAATAAGTTATTAAAATAGTTTATTTTTGTTCAATGTATATTTATTTAGCATGGGGATGGTTTCAAATCAGAAATAAGATTTATTTTTTCAATTAGTATTGAGCAACAGACACCTGGGAGAGCAAATAAAAACAATATATTTTCAAAAGAAAATCTTGGTAATGCAAAAACATTTGGCCCTGTCACAACTAGATTATTTTTGAACATTCACCTTTTCCAAAGGAATCAGTCTCTATTCCAAAAGCTAAACCGTGTGTTACCTTTTTGACAGGAACAAAATAACACAACCCCAGAAACTGGAACACATGCAGAATCCCCACACCAAGTGTGAGGTACCCCCCAGCCCAGAGTGATCTGAAGAAACAACTCCTGTGGGTAGATGGCATCGTGGAAGGGCATCAATGGCTGCGGGAATACAGGCTGGGTCTGCCAAACCTGGCAGATCATTTGAGAGAAAGAAATTCTAATTTTCAGCTCCTGAGCAGCCTTATACAGGAATCAGGCAAAGATTTTGGCAGATGCAGAAAAAACAAATATAGGCATCCAGTTCACTTGAAATTCAAATGAAGAAATAGCAAAGCTCATTTATGTGCTTTCAGGGTTAGTCAGCAGCTAAGCAAAGATTTTTTTAAACTGTAACTTTACATTTAGGAGTAGAGCTTTAACTGGGTTAAGTCCTGCTTTACACACCAAAGCTCTTCATGGATCTATCTCTGGGTTTCTGTACGAAATAAAAGTCTATGAAAAGACTTCTTCATAGCCACATATCTGATTCATCACTCCTTGGAAGACTACAATAAATCTGTCATGGAACCCTACTAATTACTAGTAAATCACCAAAGCTGGAAGTGTCAGAAGCACATCCAAAAAGAGTTAAAGTGAAAAGCCGAATATTCAAAGAGCTCTGGGGTGAAATTGTGTCACTTTACAGATGAACCTGTAATCTATGTGAAAATAAATGATGTATAATGATTACAAAATTTGAAATCAAATCTTCACATGGGGACAATTCAATAAGGTTAGGTGATTATAGGACTATGCAGCAGCATCAATTATGGAGGCAGAAATAGTCTCACGTCCCTCAGAGGCTACAAAAACTCTGCATTGCTTTATTCACCAACATCAGAGGGCATTCACTTACATCAAATAGTCTGGGGGGTCTCGTCTGGAGGGAAAAAAATAAATAATGGAAGGCATGAGCCCAAGAAATGACTGGCAATGATCCTAACTTATCATCCAAGCTACCATTTGCTCTGCCAATTGATGGGAAATGAAGTGTGATCAATTCTAGTCCACTGTACATCGTTACCACTGACTGACCTGCCAACTCTTTGATTGAATAATTAGCTAAGATATCAATATCTGCCATTTTGCACAATGCTCACAAGACAAAACCCTGAAGTTTTCAGAAAATGAGACAATCACCACATTATCTGTAACTTTACATTTTCTTTCACATGTATGACTAAGCCTTGATATTGCCAAAATATGGAATAAATACATAACAGTACATAAGAAGTATTAGAGTCCAGGAGCATGAAATCCAGAGGTCAGTGCAACCCCTGAAGTAATACAACATACATTTTTAATCTTACAGATGAATAATAAGCCATATCAAAAAGGATTAGATCTGTGTTCCTCATTTACAATAGTTCACTGTAAGTAGCAACATATTTTCCATTCTCACTACCAGGGGAAGCAGTGTTAACTCAGGTGCTGGGTGGTGACTGACAGCAATGCTGACATTTTAATAGCAGCTACTGTTTAAGAGCACTATCACCATCTTGTGCTTCTTAAATAAAGATTTAATCTACTTTTAATGCAGTAGAGCTCTGCAGACCTGGCAATCTGCTGTTAGGGCACATGGCAAGGTGGGGGTTTCTTTACTCCCATCACCCAGTCCCACACCGGGTGTGTAACAAGCTGTTCCAAAGCCATAAATTAGGCTCGGCAAGGCACTGCCTGACATTTTACTTTACATTACAGTCCCAAGCCTGGAGTGCTAGCAAACAGGGACACTGCACTTACTGTTCTATTTCAGACATAAATGGTGTTAACTGCAAACACAAATCAGTTATTCAGTGCAAAAATGATACAAGACTTGTAAATTGGACCCTTTGTAAGTATTTTGGCATTTCTAATTTTAGTTCACACACATGGATGTAATTCCCAAGTATCCAGATGTCATAGCCATATCTAAAGACACCACTTCTCCCCAAACTGTTCTGTTGTGGCTTTGAGTGTGCTCACCGCTTTTCCCCCTAATTCTCGTATCTATTCCCCTCCTATATACCAATGAAGAGCAAAACCAGAAAGGGAAATGTACAAACTGAAATTGCAAATGCATCACCTAAAATGAAGGAAAGGGCTTGTGGCCTGCAAGGCACAAATAGAGAAACCATTTGAAAGGGAAAATCACAGAATCAATTAGGTTGGAAAAGATCTATCCTACTCCACCTCATGGATGACTAATTTCTTTCCATGCTATGTTGTAACAAATCCTAGCCTTTGCTACTTAAGAATAGCAAACTCCTAACAAAGACAGGCTGCTTAGTGCTCACTTTGGTGTGCATAAAGGGAAGACGTCTGGTTTGACAGGTAGTGGCATCTCAACCCAAAGAAAGCAGATTCATCTTTCCTTCTGGGCTGACAGCAGGTTAAGAGCAAAATGCCAGAACTTGGTATCAACAAAAGGCTTCCTCTGCACCCTGTCCTAGGTTTTTGTTTTTCAACTGGCAGAAAATCTCATAGCAGTGCCATCCTAGTCCTGGCAATTTGTTTGACTGATCACCACCCTGAACTGCTTCAACAGTGTCCACCCATGAGGTACAGGCTATGCAAGTGCTGTGCAGGCAGCTCTTACTGTGGAAATGTGAATTATAATTATTATTTGCTGATTAGTATAGTCTGATGCAAACTAGTTCTGTGCATTTCACATGTTGAAACAGCTCCCTTGTATGTTCTGAATGATGCCTTTCAATTCTATTTCAAGACCCATTATCCAACATTATCTCACAGTATTTTACAACGTGTTCATCCCTCCTGAATAAAAGACTGGAAAGACCAACTCCAAGCCCACAGGCAGACAAAATGTTAACAGACTGTCTTCATCAGAAATAATTGCATCCTTCCTGTATTACTCATGGCAGTTGGCCAGCCTCTCTCCTTTTCATGAAAAAAAAAGCAACATCCAAAACCAAAACAAAATCCATCACAAAAAACTCACTAAAAAACCCACCCACCCCCCAAATAATAATTATCTGGGTTTTTTTACAGGGCTTAGCTCTGGTGAGTATTAATTAATTGTGAGTATCACAGCAAAAAAATGCCTCCTTCCCACTTGCAAGACTAGCAGCAGGTCAGATACAAAATATAAAATATTCTACTCATTTCAAATTAGCCCAAAGCACAAACTAATACCAGTATTCTCTTTGTTCTTTTCACCCAGAGCAAATTCTACATGAAGTTTGAGAAAGACAGATGTAACTTGAGCAAATTAGCTCCAGGAATCAAAAAACTTATCCAAGAAGAGGTAGGATACCTAGACTTTCACTTTGTGGAACTGGTTAGTAGGCATCAGTGATAGTGACAACATGATGGACTGACAAGATTTTATTTTCCTCCAAGATTGGAAAATTCTGATCCCTCTTGGCAATAAACATAAATTATTTACTGAGTAAAGATTTGGCAGCTACCATGCAGTCTGCTGCACATGGATGTAGGTAATCCTTTATACCATAATTGTGCACTGTACATGCATGGATAAAATTAACAGAACTGCAAGCAGAATATTTCTATCTTGAAAAATATTTCCCATATTAACCGTTCATCTTAACACCATGCCTTTTCTTATCTGATTGTTTTATTGAGTATTGGCAGGGGTTTTATTCAGCCAAAGCTCAGTGAATGAAGGAAAATACGCAGTTGCAGTAGGTCAGGTCAAAGTGAATAAAAGAGCCTCAGGACTGCCTAAAATGCCAACACGCCCTACAAAATCACATTTAATAAGCAGATTTTCACAAGTAGCAGTTTCTGTTTAGTAAAGTGGTAAATGCTGTCTTGCAATATCTGAAAGAATAAAACACTGACTGTGAAAATTAGCCATACGGCATCACAGGAGGTTCCCCTTTTTCCAGCATCAGTTAAATTTTGCTGTCTTCTAGGAAGAAGATTAAATTTCCCCTTTACAACTCTGTTTCCAATTGTCTAATGCACTTTGGCAAGCTTTCAAAGGCAGGCTGGCACCAATGAATTCTCTTTCCAATCCAGGCCACTTCCTTTGCACCAAGCTTCTATACTCACTATTTTTTCTGCATTTTTTCCTTTCTTTCACGGTTGTTCACTCCCCAGTACATCGTTTTTTCCTAGGCTAAAATCTCTATGCCACATACAAACCATTGCAGTGATACAATTATAAATTAAGTAAATTTCTGGCAAATTAAGATGGTAAATGAAGAACGCATTTGAAAATTAATCCTGAAATTAATTTTGAAATAGGAAGGAAGCACATCAAAAACTGATAACATGAATGCGAATTTTAAGATGCAATAGAAATCGTCTGGGCTTTCTGTAACGGCTTAAATATTTTTTCTGTTTCTTTTGTATTTGCTATATGACTTAAACCTAGAAATTACAGCACTTCTGGACCTCAGCAGACAATGTTCCATCTAGCAACTACATAAGGCTTTTCTTGACTCAGGCATCACCAACTGAGGAGAATTAATTGCTGCACATCATAGTCTTTGATGATTTTTGTAGTATCTTTGATGATTGATAATCTGTTTACTCTTCTTACTATACTGCCAATTATACAATTTTAAAATATATTTCATAATATTGTGTGTTTTTCTAAAATCTCCAGCACACGGGGTGACAGAGAAGAACAAGTTTCTCAGAAAGACACAGATATGACATTGAGGGAATGTGTGAAGAATGGTCACATATGCCCACCTCAGGCTTCTCTAGTTATCACAACTGAGATATTTCTGTTTAATCTGTATCTACTCTTTATCCAGGAGTTTTTAAGTAGTCCTAACTGTGAAGTATGCCATATTCTCCTTGTTAGCCCTGTTAGTGTGAGGATTCCTGCCAGGGTTCTGGAGAACAGTGCTCTGCCACCAGTTAAGCCCAACATTACCTCTGCCTAAGTTTAATACAACCTTCTCCCCAGAAACAGATCTGCAGCAAAACCTGAGAATATCCTGTATACACAAAGCTTTGGCAGGGTAACACGACTTGGGCATCACAGCAGCTCCTCTCTGCTTGCCCACCCTGCTGCTGGCTCCATCCCTGAGCTCCAGGACATGCCACGTATGTTTTGGGAAATCTATTCCAGCTCCATCCCTCTCAAACAGATGTACTGGAGCCTCTACTTGCTTTACTCTTCCTACTTTGGCAAAAGACTATTGTGCTGCTTCCCGTTCTGGAGAACTGGCCACTAATGAGTCACCTGGCACATGTACTGGTAACAACAGTATGGTCATTTGGACCATTTCTGTCCTCTCTTGCCTTCCTCCTCAGGGAAACACAGCAACGCTTCAACTCATTCTCCCAGGCAAAATTTCTTCTCACCTCGGGAGAGAAAATGCATCTGTTTCTCTTAGTCCAGTTGTTGGCACTAATGAACAACTCAAGAGTGACAATGTGAATGGAAATTTTTTTAAAACGAATTTTGAGTGTGATTATATCTGATCGAAACATGGCAAAATCCTTTATTGCCAAGTGAGAGACGTTACAAGCTGCCTTAAAAATTGATGGGGAATGAATGAGCTATCTTCTTAGAGCTGGCAGGACTGATTTGCATCACAAAGCCACCACTGCCTTCTGGCATCTTGAAGGTATTGTCAGGCAAAAAGCCAAGGACTGAACAGGAAGGGATGCAGATGAAACACTTACTCCTAAACTTCAGCTGTAGAGGTATCCCCAACTATTGCTCTCTGCCACTTTCTTACCCCCACAAAAAAGCCTGAGATCTGTCCCATGGGATGTTTTCAGCTTATGTTAACACAGTGAGGAGTGCAGGACTGAGCCCTGACCTCAGGCTGGCAAGCTCCCTGCTCACATGCAGCACAGAGGCACCTCCAGGACGTTGTTCTCCAAGCACTGCTGGACAGTCCCTCTAGGATGAGATCCTGGTGTTCTCCTGCTCAAATCCTAAACTATGATGAACCATGATCAAGAGTAGCTGGAGTAAAGATATGGCATGAGCAGACACCATGGATTTCATCCACGTGACTTCACTTCGGCATAACAAAAAAAGCGTCTTCTAAAAAGCTCTGCCCTGGTGAGCAGAAAATATATACTATTTTAATGTGTCACCAACAAGCCCATTATTACACAGAAACTGACTCCATTTAAAGAACTTTCAACCCCTAAAGGGTTTCAAGCAATTCCCAGGAAATTTCCATGTCTAGATATGTCAATAAATTCAGTCTCTTAAGCAGCAAGGATAATCCACCATGGGAATTACACTGCATGTACCAAATGTATGCAAATAAATCTGACTAACAAAAATATCAGTTTAAATACAAAAAGTCAAATACTACTTTTATTTATCAGTATTAAGCATAATTTCACCCACTTTCTTTGTTTTCTACCAGAACGACTGCAAAAGGGTGATTCCTTCACAGCCAATAATCCTGCTGAGCTTCACCTTTTACCCTGGTTTCTTCACGAAATTCGTTCCAGCTGCCAAGTGTGACAGGTATGCAGCAATATATGCTTGGTGATGAGCACTTGTGACAGCATTTAGGCTGACCCAGTTTTCAAGGCAGTTCATATATCTTAGTGGAAAAAAAAAATCCCTATCAATGAAAAGGATAGGAATGCTGTTATCACATTATTGTCCCTACTGACCCCTCCCAAAGAGAGAGAACTTGCCTCTGTAGTCAGCCCTTCCCATTCTTAGGCAATTTTTATTCTAGAGGCATGTCATTGTTATAGCAAAACAAGTATATTATGTTGGGAAAAAGCAATCTTAGCAGAGATTCAGCTATACAGTAAAGAAAGTGCTTTTTACTAGGCAAGTTGCATCACCCCCTCAATCATGCCAAATTCTGCCAGATTCACATTACAAATCCTTCTACATTACTGTTTCCCCTAAAACAACTGTGCCTGCCTGCGATCACATCTTTTTTCCTCTCTCACTATCTACATGACTCCTTAGCATAGGTCTGGGGCCCGATGTCCTCCCATCACCATTAACAGTAGCACATAAGAGGTTATTCCCATTATTCACATCCTACAGAAGGCAATAATCTCCACTGCCATTTGGATGAGGCATTCCCCTCAAAAGCTCTAGAATTTCCTACTGCTTTAGTCTTTCTGCAAAAAAATAACTACAACCAGTCCTTCCACTGATCAATTACAGAATCTAGCTGACCAATAACACTTTAAGAAAGCTTCCTATATCCACTTCCCTGCTTAGCTGTCATGTGAGAACAGCCTCGTTTGATTACTACTAAATAGGAACTTCATCTTACTATCTGAAATTCTGGTTAAGTGGTTTTTATAAGAGTAATGGTAGTTTATTGCTTTTGAGCCAAGTAATTCTCTGGTCAAAACCAGAAAAGCAAATTAAAAAAACTTCCTCCCCCTCCCTTCCACATCAGATTCATTTAATAGAACGGCTGTATCTCTTACAGCCTAGGTTTTTTCCATATCTCTTAGAGCCTAGCTCAATATTTGGATGCCAGGTCTTTCTCTCTTATATTGTTGAGCATAATTAGGATTTGAAACTCTCTGCCAGTTGGCCACTTAGTTGATGAGGAGCAAAGCGGAAAATGAATTTTAAGTTCAATACTCCTTTCCATTACTTAATGCAGAAATAGGACAAAGAGTGAATAAGGAGAAGAGATGGTGAACAGAGATTGCACAACATGCTTGCCTGATGGCTCAAGGAGCCCCGAGGCCTTTCATGAGCTCTCTGTAAAATGGTCATTGGATTAAGATGCAGACAGAGCAGTGGTTGAACCCAGCTCTTCCCAGCATCCAGCTCACACTCCTCCTTTGCTCGGATCTCTGTGCCTCCAGGCACAGCTTCAAACAGAAGTACAAAGCAGTCTGACCTCTATATGAGTTTGTAGTTTAAATATTAGGGTTGTATCCTTGAGAAAGAATTGTAGATCACTTCTGACCAAGGAAGAATGAAAAGTTTGCCTTCTGCACTGTAGATAAGCACACTAACCACCAGGCTACTACTTATCTATCATTCCCTCCTCTCCATGGCAAGGCAGAGTACTTCGTTGTTTAACTGAGGGCTCAGAGGATTTTTGCAAAGTTTACCTTGATCACCAATTTTTGAAAAAAGGGCAGAGGAACTTACTTCAGGACCAGCATTAGGACAGTGTGAAGGAAGGTGTTTCCTCAGAGCTGTGAATAAGCATAAAGATAGCTATTTAAGACAACCCCTCCCTCATTGTTTTCTATTACCTCTTGGTTTGCACTGAAGTTTTTTGTGGTTTTTTCCCCCAGATAACTATGTTCTGTCTTATACCTATGCTAATGTACATATATTTACTGAATACTACATAAACTAAGCAGATTAGGCATTTTATGTCCATACACAGTTACACCTCTAAGGCTTAAACAGTATCAATTTAAATACTTCAAGTATATTACAGTTTTACCCACTTTTACAGACCTTTCTGAATGCTATAAGAAGAGATGTTATTTCCTGCCATACAAGTCCAATGCAAAGCATGACTCTATTTATGTAACATGCTTTTGTCTTCCTTTCGTTCATCTCCATCATTAATTTTCTACCATCAAGTAAATCCCAATGTTTATCTCCTGTAAGAACATGAAGGACTGTATTCCCTTCACACTAGCAGGGAAGCATAAATACTGTACCATTTTTCCTAAAGATAGATTTCAATGCATTCTTGACAGAGAAGTGCCCACATTATTGATACAAACAACATCTGAGAGGCATCAAAACAGCAGCAACAGTTAGGCTGCTAACATGAATCACAAACCCTTTTTCAGCACATGTGAATTGTGATCTTACTGCCCTAAACACTGATAATAAATACAGTTATTTGACATAATGCAATATCAGAGCAAAATCACATCAGTGCATTGACTTAATACCAGGTTCTGTATGACAGTCTCATATTCTTGGCTGATTACATAGAAAATGCAGCCTAAACCACCCTGTGCAAGTAAAAGATATCTAACCTATAGAAAATAAGATTAATAATCTTATTGGACAGACGCACTCTGAGATTTTAATTCTGCTTCAATTCCTGTTTAGCAGAAGTTCATTAAACTCCTACATCATGAGTCTGACCTAGAAAAGTAAATAAGTACTCTGTTATTCCCTTTAGAGCCCTGAGTTACTAATAAGGAATTATAAATCTCCAGTCACTTTGTCAAGCAGCCAAATACATCCCAAGTGAAACACAACTGCAAAGTTCATAAAAATGAGACCAACTGAAATGCAAGACTAAAAATGTGATTTTGTTTTATAGACCATGAACTAATACCACATTATTTCTACTTTTGTGAACTACAAATATGAGCAAGTAGGAATTCAGTAAATGCAACTAACTTCACCCTTCACTTAAAGTCTTCACTGGGCCTTGTTTGTCTCCTCCTTGAACATCAAGCTACTGCACTTTACATAGGACTGTTCATCTTGGATGTCTAAGCTTTTATGAAGAGAGATTGGTAGTTTAGATGTGAAGAGACTAAGGAGCAAATAATCATAAAACATTCCCACGTTCCTCAGCCAAAGTCACCATGCAAGCCAGAAATGGGTCTGGTAATGGGATCATAGTTCCCTGGATCAACATCCAGCTCTAAACCCACACAGTATCATGGGCACTGCTCCAGCAAAATGATAAGGAGATACATTACTAGAAATTGATGAATAATCACATTGAAGAAAAGTCACAGCCTTTCTGTGCTAAGGGTGAAACGTGGGCTCTGCTGGAAAACCTGGCTCACTGATTAAAGTCCTCTTGACTTCAGTGGGTCTAGGACTTAGCCTTTTTTTTTCAAATGTTTCCTTAAAATCTGCTTTGGATTTGTTAATTCATCTGTTGGATGACCTCAGTCATACTATCCAGGCTATGTTAAATATAGTAGCTTGAATTGTCATTACCTACAGCAATTAAGCCTATAATTAGATCCCCTTCAGTGTCTTCTTGACTTGCAAATGCATCTCTCTGACCTTCCTGATGCTGTTTTACATTTGACCCTGGAATTTCTTTGGTTGCCTTCCTAATACAATAGCTCCAAAGTTGACTTTGAACTATCTGGCCAAAAAGCTGAGCCCTAGTTTTAATAGTACAATAAGAATTATTTCTAATCACGTTTCCTCTCTCTAACTACAAAAGACATAAGGCTCATTTTCAAATCATCCTAGTGCTGTTTATCCCACTGCTTTTGCAGTTGTCCATCAGTCCAGAGCTTCGGAGAACATTCTGCATGCTGCTGAAACTTCAAAATTTGCAGCTGTACACATAAACATTGATTTTGGTAAGAATTTGGCTATACTGGTAAGCTCAACCTTTCACCTTGCAAGGCTCACTCCATTTGTCATGAGGAAATCCTCCCAACAAGACCATAAAAGCCCTAAAGTTCTGTCTGCTCCCAGAGATGAAGATGGTATGTCTGGTTCACAACAGTCATGTTTTGACCATGACTAAACCTTCCCAAGTCAAATACTGCACATTTGGCTGCTGCCTTCTGAGGGCAGAATGGTTTTGTACAATGCACATTCTGTGTGTACACTGTAAAACAGTTTGGGACTCTGTGGCATGAAAATAAGTTAAGATAAGTTATAACATGGCTTCGTGTTTTGAATTATACCTGATGTATTTGTCATGCTGATTTTTAATTCTCTATCCACCCCTAAAGCTGAGATGGCACCATTAATAACATAGCTGGAACACTGTACCTGTATAAAAATGTGAATGAAATCATTAAATTAAGATTGCCTCCAAGAAACTGTTGCTTAGACTCATTAGCAATATAATAGTGCAGTAATTGAAATGCATGCAAGAAGCTGTTTATTCAACAGGCCAAGAAATCTAACAGTTACTAAAGGCAATCTTAATCTATACAAAGAGAGGGTTAATTAAAAATATGCAAATAGTTCATGTTCTTGTGTTTCAAACTAGGAAGTGCCTAGTGTCCCATTCAAATACGTAATGAGAAGACAATGGATCATCTGAAATATAACAATGAGATGTGAAATACGTTGTACAAAAGGTGTTAAAAAATCATGTGTTGAAATGCAACGTACCAGGAAAACAGAAATTAAAATCTTGTGCACTTGGTCCAATCTGCATGTCTTTTAGCATCCCACAGGGAAAATAAACATGGTTTGTAACTACTGACACCTTCACATCAAATTCAGAGACCAAGTCACTGAGGGGGTTTCCCAGCCTCACAGTGTTTCAAAGACAGCATGTCACAGGCTTTCCAGCTCTGACAGAAAAAGACAGATATGGCTTTGGGCTGTGACAATGTTTGACTGTTATGTGGTTAAAACAAGCTAAAATTCCACCAATTATTCAGTAAACTGAAGAGTAATGCTAGAAACTGGACAGTCTGTGTCTCTACTTCGGGCAATTTAATATCTCCTATCTTTTATTTTCCTTTTCTCTCTATTCCACAAAATGCCAATAAATCCTCTTTTTCTTTAATCTAAGCTTAATTGGGTTTTTGGCTGTTATCTGGGGAAATTACTTTTTCACATTCCTGAGGGAAACAGAACAGTGTCCTCAGGAGAGCTGAACACAACAGTCAGCCTGGTGGTCAAGGTCGGGGAAAAACTGTTATCCTCTTTCAAGGAACTGCCTCAAAGGGGTCAGTCATGTAATGATGAACAGAGAAAGGGCTAAATGACTTGAGTACACAATGCACCATCAGGGACCTAGATACACATAATGGACTACTGGTACTGAGAGGTAGGATTATACATAAACATGTTAAGAATAAGATGGATATCTTTAAAAAACACTTCAAAAGCCATGTGGTCAATGAAATTCAGTGCACATGCAGAAGTCATATAATTTAATTATAAAAGTGTAATTCAAGTGGTACAATTGTCTTAATGTGGATGGAGACTTAGAGGTACAAAGGTGTTTGTTCCACGATAAGCAAGACTTGGAAAGCAAGAATAAAGGAAATCTCTGGGATAAGGTATCTTGACACTGTACATCTATGCCCATGGCAGAAGACAACTATTTCCATTAGGGACGTGAACATAATGGAATGAAAAGTGCACTTAGACCAGTCCCAACAAAAGAGGGCACATTTTTACAGAAAAGGGCAAAATGGAGTTCTTGATTAAAAAAGCATTTGAAAAAAGCAGTTGTCTTTTTTTTGTACATCAAAGGCATGCCATCATGAACACAAAGGGAACTCTGCGTCTCAGTGATGTCCTCCTCAGGGTTTGCACAAACAGGCTTTCCATTAATAGTTCTGCACATTGTGTAATTATAGCAAACAGAAATACACCCACCACAAGGTGCTTTCAATGCAGTTATCACTTTGCAACACTGAGCCTAGGATCTTCATTATTTTTGCTGCATTGTATCACTGTGCTGCTTCGAATATTTATTCAAAGCATTTGTGTTCCAAATATTTCCATTTTCAGAACACAGTTTAATGTATAGACAGAGCAACAGACTGTCTGCTTCCTGACAGGGCTGATAAGAACCAAAATGTTTATACGGCAAAGCTGTCTAAGAAGCAAAGCAACAGACCTCTGCAGGACAGCTGCTCAGACAGGAGTATCTGTTGATAAAACTGAAATGACTCACACTGACAGAACCATCCTACCTGCTAACCACACATGTTCCTCTGAAACACCAACACAACTCATGAGTACAACCAAAGCTATTTTTATTGTGAAAATACTACACCTTCCCTTACTGGGGGTAGATGTAGATACAGTCCAGATAGATTCCAGTCACCAACCTACTTGAAACGTTTTCCTGTGGCACCAACAACTCCATTAGATGAGGTTTTTCTCCTCTTAGCTGGCATGTGCTGGGATGAACATACATAATGTCTTACTTTGCCTGGATCTCTTCACCAACTCTGTAGGACATGGAAACTCAGTGTTTGTGTTGTTTGTTCCTGGCATTGAGCATTGTTATCTCCAGCTGCATTCTTTGGCAATGCCTCCTGTAATTCTAACTTGCACCCACAATCTACTAAATCCCTGTCCAGGATCAAGTTGCTCCCGTGGGACAACTGCACAAGTGATTCAAAAAACACCTCAATATTCATAATTCAACTGTGGCTACTTTGTGAGAGGGCTTGGAAGGGAATAAACAGCCCTGAAACAAACTGCTTTATGAATTATTCTGATGCAAATTCATACTCTAAAGCATTCCTCTTGTGCTAGAAGAAATGAATATAAACAACTGAGAATATATTTTTATATTTGGATTTACAGGGGTCATTATAAAAAAGTGATTAACTCCAACAAACCTCCACACAAATACTGTAGAGAGTTAGGTGAGAATCACAGTAGTGATGGACAGCTAAGCATTACATTCACCCAACATGGTCACAGTCAAAAAATGTTAAATTCCATTATTCCTATTTCATGATGTGGATTTAAAAATATTTTCACTTAGATCTTTAAAACAGATAGACATTGAAATCTGTTTCAAATAAATGCAAATTTTCATCAAACTACTTTTGAAGAGCTGACCCTCTGGATTTCTCAGAGTATTATCATCATAGTTAATGTATTCACACAGGAAAGAAATTGGCTTAGTCACACAATCTATCAGCTGAGATTTGCTGCACCCTCCTCAGTGAAGAAAATAATCTTATATTAGAATTTTGAACATTTTCAAACTGTTTCAAGGATTAATATTGTTCTGTGCAGCTTGATCCCTTCCCATGGTGATGGCTAATATGCTGATATCACTATAAAATCAGGGTCCTAAACCCATGAAATACTGAATTATATTAAAACTTGCAGGTGCTGATCCTACCACGCTATCGTGGCACCTGTGTGCCAGTGAGGCCCAGCAGCTCCCTGGGATGCAGAAGCAGTGGGGGCTGCCCATGGAGCTGGCAGGGCACAGCCTCAGCTTTCCAGCCAGGGAATGGGACAGCTGGGGGCAGCCCCAGCCCTGGGCACAGGCAGCTCCCTGGGGACAGGGATGTGCTGAGGCCAGGCCAGGATGGCATCCTGAGGGCTGGGCCCGGCTGAACAGGGCTGGGACACAGCTGGCACCTCTGCAGGGTTGGTGTCAGTGTCACTGGGCCTCAGGCTGGGCTCAGATGGGGCTCCTGGGCCACAGGAGTGGTGGGAAGAGTTGTTCACACCCTTCTCCAAAGCAAAAGCAGAATTGCTATGTGACCCCTGCAAGAAGTGTCTGTAGGTTTTGAGGAGAACACACACAAAGGAGACAATGTGTGGGGAAAGGTCCTGTCATGAAGGAAAGGCTGGGCAGGAAAGCCCTTGAAACTGTGCTGCAGCATGACATCCACAGCAACACCAGTTTCATATCCAATGATCTGAAATTAGGCATCAGATAGAGGACACATAGGTCAAACAGTATTTGTAATATTTAGAGATACCAGTCAAACATTTAGATGGCACTGCCTGTCACACCTTGGTACAATGATTCCATGGTGGCAGGGCTAGACCAAGCTACACTAACCAAGTGGCACCATTTACTATTTTTACTAGTCTAAAGTATGTCAGGATAAGACAGCAGGCTATGATCTTTCTCCCATATGAATAATTTTGATGAGTTCCACAAAATGCCAAATTACAAACCTAGTGTAATCATTTTATAAGAAATGAGATCTTTCCAGTTAAGAGTCTTAAATGTGATACACTGAGCTTAACACAAGAAGTATTCCACTAACAGCAATTTATGGCAGCTTGCGTCTGTTCAACCAACATAGATTTAATTGCCAGTAACCCTCCTTTACTTCTAAAAACTACTTGAGACCAGTGTTTCAAAAAAGTCACTATGCAATTCACTTTGGAGGATTTTTTTTTCATCTCTTCCTAATGCAGCTTTAAATTTACATGTTCAATAACACAATCAACACTCCAGCTCTAAGAGCCAGAACCAATCTTGACCCTCATTTTATCTTAGCTGGAGATAATTATTTGATACTAATGTAGAATGCCAAAGACATTCTGGAATTTCACTGAATTATTATTAGGCAGATTTTGGATCAAGTCACCCAGCATAACACCACCCCAGTTTATTTTGTAGTATTCTTGCTTGCTTGCAGATGAAAGCCACAAACCTTGACTGTACTTTCAAATAAACCCACAGACTTCAGGACCAATCCCTTAATCTGATATATGTGAGTAATCACATCAATTGGTTTGTACAAATCCTTCTCCAATAGAAGGTTTCCCTGAACCACGCTGAGTGTATTTATTACAGAACAAATGCACATAACAGTATATTCCACATAGGGTATTGTATGTGTCACACATCAGCTACACAGCAGTCACTGCTTTTTGTGCAGGTGTCACATGAGCATGTGTCAGACTGTGTCAAGCAATACCTTGAAATTCAGTTGTATCTCCATGGATGACTGGTTAATTTTACAGAGTCTAGACAGAAGTTTGAAAATTAACATGCATAAATTTGAATCAATCATTCCTCTGCATTTAGCAGTCACTGCACTACAGATATCTATGGAAAAATGACCAGAGCTGTCTGGAATATCAATAAGAGACTCCCCAGCCTGTCAGCAAATACTGAAGTATTTACATAATCACAATTCTAATGTTTGCAAGGATGTAGGCCCTCTCTGATGAGGCAACCATGCCCTTAGCAGCTATTAGCATTAAGTAATGGTCAGGCACGGTGCAAATTCTCCATGGTTCAGCCTTAGTACATCAAGTACAGTGTTATGTGTCACATGAGCAAAGACCAGCTAGATTTTCACTAATCAGTTCTGAGAGAGCCAAAGGCTCACAGATTGTTTCATCAACTCAGGTTTATTCCAAGTATAGCTCATCAGATTACAAGTCTGACAGACGCTGAAGTACCTCACAGTGTTACACAGCTGATGAGCAGTGTCACAACAGCAACCCAAATGAGGCTGAATCTTTCTTTCAAAACTTATTCTAAATATTAAGCTTGCTCCTTCAGAACATACTTCAAGAATTAGATGTATCATGCCAAAATTCTTTAATATTCATATGCTGCTAAAATGCATATTCCAAAAACTCCTTTTCTCACTCTGTGCCTGAAGTGATACTTCTACACACGCTGAAGTAGTATCAAAAATATGGCCTCTTGTATTCTTAATGGATCACAACCAAATACAAAGACACAAGACAGCTGATCTGAGAAAGCAACAGGCATACAGATATTAACTGAAAAAGGTACCTACCTGATATATGAGGTAATCCCCACAGTAGATGTTTCACATGCATCAGACATGTTGCTTTGGTATCAGTGCTCTAAAGAAGTATTTCAACCTTCCTCTGCAGCCCAGTAAGTAGTTAATAATCTCATCTAGTACATTTTTATACACTGTAGAACATTTTATTCTATCTACCACAGCCTAACCAGGAGTGATACACAGGCATGCCTCCTCACACTCATACTGAGAACCTCCATGCTACTAACAAAACAAATCACTTTGGGTTACAGGAGTTTAGAACCTTCGGGACATTTTGCAATACTGAAGGAACTTTTCACTGCAGAGGCACATATAATCAGCACAGACATTTGTAGGTAGTTAAGTTACTTATTTTATCTTCTGATGCTTTAACTTTCTTTTTCACTTTTTCCCTCTGGGGTTTGGTGTTTCAGTTATATCATTTAAATTACCATGTAACTGTATCAATATGAGACAATCAGTATCTACAATACTTTTATCACTTACAAAGACTTCTCAGAGTTCAGACACAAGCATACTGTAACAGTTACTTTATGCTTTACCTTGCAACTTCTCACCTTACCTACTGTCTTTCACCTGATTTAGCCCTCAAATTCTTTAGGTCTGGCAATTGATCTCTTTATTACATTTATAGACTTCCCAGCACATTGAGGCTTGGTTCCCTACTTGTGCCTTAAAATAAATACACAGTAACAGAAAAGGTTCTTTACTGCAATTCCCTAGGGACCCTACCCCACCAACATCCCAGTGCTGATTTCGGTCCAGCTCTCTGGCCAAAGTAATGCCAATTTGTTCCACTCACAGCAATCTACTACAACTACAGAAAGGGTAGTTCAGCCCAGCTTGACCCATGTGACCAACTGTAATAAGTAGAATTTAACCATCCTTGAAAAAAGAAAAATCACTCTATAATCTGTACTTTGAAGGATTCGTGGAGTGTATGCTGATTTACACAGAGTATCAATTGATCTCTGTTCCAAAAGATACTGTCCTTTACTCTGATCCTTCTCAAAAAGACTTTCCCCATAAATGCATAAAAATTCATGCATTTTCATATCTTAAGGTACAACATGAAACTGAAAATGGGGATGGGGTTCAAGTACGGGCCATCCACTTAAGAGTTGGACTTGATGATCCTTTTGTATCCCTTCCAACTCAGAATATCCTGTGATCTGGAAATAAAGATTAAATATTTGACTAAACATTCCCCT